>PJEM01010643.1:10619-60705 GCA_004023845.1 Helogale parvula | reverse complement strand
CCCCCCCCCCCCCCCCCCCCCCCCCCCCCCCCCCCCCCCCCCCCCGCCCCCGCCCCCGCTCCCGCTCCGTACCCATGCTCTCCCGACAGCCTCTGCGAACCTCTCTCAGTTCTCCTGGCCCAGCACGCTGGGCCCCCTGCCGTGCCTTTGCCCAGACTGGAGTGCCCCCGTCAGAAATGCCCACGAGACAGTGCCACGTCACCCCTAATGTCACTCCCCATGTCACCTTGTTGGCAGGGTGCCACTCGGCCAGCTTCCTCCTCACGCCTGCAGCTGCCTTCCGCCCCCCCCCCCCCCCGCACACCCCCGGCCCGGTGCCCTGGGGCTCGGAACGAGCCGGGGGCAGCCAGACTGCCACCTCCACGCTGCCCCAGGCTGGCTTTTCTGGAGCCCGGGAAGGAAAAGCAGCCTCCCCCGAGGTGGAGGTTGGCCGGTGACAAGTACAGTTTCAGCAGGTGGCACCAGGGGTGGGGGGGACTGAAGGCCCCCGTGGGGCAGAGCGTCTGGGGAGGGACATACAGAGGGACCCCAGAGGCATCGGAAACTACGGTCACGGCGAGTCCTCGCTGGGGCACCTGGTGTCTGAGCCTGGCCCCTCCGGGAGCCCCTCCGGCTGCAAGCTCCGCCCCCCCAGGACCCCCCGCGGGAGGGTCTGAACTCCTCACTCTCTGCGGCTCCCGGGGCTGCATCCCTTCAGTTGTCCCACAGAATGTCCCTGCCGCAAGAAAGCCCACCCTCGGGCTTCCGGATCCCTGGCCTCAGCCGTGGGCTTCAAGGAGACCCTGCTCTGTCCCCGGGTTTCCGACAGTTCAGTGCAGAGGCCAGACACTGACGCAGCCGCTGGGCGTGGGGTCCGTCCTGGGCCCCCCACTCACCCCCAGATGGCCAATCCCCACACTGCAAGGGTGAGCGCAGACCTGCCAGCCCCCCAGGCCTCAGTTTCCCTGTCTGTAAGATGCGGAGGCTGGTCTTTGTTAGTGGTGTCTGTACTGTGACCCAGGACATTCTGGGCATCCACTGAGGGGTGGGACAGCAGAGAGGAGACAGTGGGGCAGGACATTGGGGAGGGGACAGCGGGGAGGGGACAGCAGGGAAGGGACAGTGGGAGTTCCAGAAGAGCTGGAGCGTGGTCCCCTCTCTCTGAACTTGCACGTCGTTGGGAAACAGGTGTTTGGTGCTTCAGAGTTGTGCTTCCTGGGGCCCTTCCGGGTCACATGCTGCCCACCTTGTGGGTCTGCCTCTGACCAGCCTGCGACCCCCTGAGAATAAGCCTGTGGCCCCAAGCACTCGGTAGCGGCCCCCTATCCCTCCACAGCTGGAGACAGACCATGAGGGTCTCGGGGTCCTTCTGCCCAGCTCTGCCTGTCCCCTTGCCCTGCCCTTGGCCCCGGACTGAGGAGGGGAGCCCTGGGGGCGAGAGGCGGGCCCACCTGATCCAGCTCAGACTGTAGCCTCGCCCGGGTTGGCACAAGTCATACCCACCCCTTCCACCCGGGGGCGCCCCGCTCGGTGGCCCGAGGGACGTTGGTGAGGGCCCCTTGCTTGGTTACCAGTCTGTGCCTCTCTCCCTCCAGATGCCCGCCTCTGAGAAGGCAAGACCCCACGTCTCAGCCCGCGCCCCCAGCCTGTCCCAGGCCCCGGGCATCCAGCCAGCCTCCCCCACGCCCGGATCCTGCTGGGGCGCCTTCACCCCAGCACAAGCACAGGCGTGTGCCCCGCGTGCATGGGGTGAGCGCCGAGGCCACGGCAGCCACTCTCAGAGTTCAAGGCCCAGAGCAGGACCTCAGCCCAAGTTCAGTGGGGATGCCAGGCTCGAGAAAGCCTGACAGGCCGCCCTTCCCGTGCTCTTTTCAATTGTCATTTCTTTTCTCCCGTGCACACATTTTCAAAAGCAGTCTGGGATGCCGTCCTCTCGCTGTGTCCAGACATCCGGCGGATGTCCACTCCGCCAGCAGAGGTTTCGGGCAGGTCCCGCCTCTGCTCTGCTGACAAGGCCCACATCCCTGTGCCGGGGAGGCCCCCCCAGTCGGTGCCTGCGGAAGGGGCACAGGGCTGGGGGAGCCACAGCCTCCAGGAGCTCAGGAAACCCTGGCAGAGGAGGAGACCCCTGAGCTGAACCCTCAAGGTCCAGTCCACCAGCCTCGGAGGGAGAATGGGCCTGGCCTAGGCGTGGGTGGGGTCCATGAGTGCTGGACGCACTGGGAGGGAGGGAGGGAGGCCTCGCCGGCTGACTGTGGCGTTTGGTCCCCGCAGGACACCTACAACGCCGAGTGCGAGTTCGTGGAGCGGATCCACGAGCTGGGCTACAACACCTACGCCTCGCGGCGGTACCGCACGGCGCCCGGCGGCCCGGGGGCCCAGCGCCAGCCCAGCGCCGAGAGACTGTGGTACGTGTCCGTCAACGGCAAGGGCCGGCCCCGCAGGGGCTTCAAGACGCGCCGCACACAGAAGTCCTCTCTGTTCCTGCCCCGCGTGCTGGACCCCAGGGACCACGAGATGGTGCGGCTGCTGCAGAGCGGGGCGGGGCTCCGCGGCGGCCCCCCCAGGCCCCCCGGCACGGGCACCCGGCCCCGGCGGTGGCGGCGGCGGCAGAGGAGCCGGGGAGGCCGGGCGTAGCCCGCTGGAGCCGCCGGGGAAGGCCGTCCAGTGCTGGCCCCAGGCTCTCGGCCGGCCTGGCCCAGCAGGTGCAGGCCAGCCGGTGCCCCAGCATCCACGGTCACTGCCAACCACCGGGGCGCGGGGGTCTCCAGGCCGGCCCCCGCCGCCCCCCCAACTCTCCTGCGTGGCCCGGCTGGTGTGCGCGTCCCAGGCCTCCCCGATTCTCTCGGGCACCGTCAGATCAGAAGGGAGCGCACGCGGGGCTGGGAGGGGGCCGCTGGTGGCCGGACGCCTCGCCCACGGAAGCCGCTGCGTCGCCACGGAAGCCTGCGGCCCGGCCGCGGGGGGAGCGGGGGCGTCTGTGTAACCGAAAATTAAAGTATTTTATTCTTACTTTGTTATTTAATAGATTCTGACGCCGCCTGGGGAGACACTGCCGGTTCTGCTTGAACCGTATTTGCTGGCGGTGATAACCGCGTCGGTGCCGAATCGCTCTTTTAAGCTGTTAAAAGACTGTATTCCGAGGAATTGAGCTAAAGATGTGTGTTCGTCCCCTGCTTTGGAACGTGGCTATTTTTTTTTTTTTGAAACCAAGAGATGGTTAGTGTGGATGGGAAGAGTAGGCTAACGGACGTGTGTGCGTGTGTGTGGGCACAGGTGTGCACGCGCGAGTGTGTGCGTGTTCCGTCTAACTGGATGTGCGCATGCGCGCGGGTGCGTGGGGAGCCGGGCTTCCGTTGTTTAGCGCCAGAACACCCCTCCCTCGTGAAGGGGTGTGGCTTCCACGTGACGGTTTCGAGCACCTGTGCATCGCGCAGGCACGGCTCTCCCTGCCTCTCTCGCCCTTGCCACCTGCCGGCCCCAGGCGGGCGCTGCGCTCACGGCCAGCGCCTGAGTGTCCCCCGGAGCCCTGAGCGGTCCTGTCTCTGCCTCAGAAAGCACCCTTGGAGACTTGGGCAGCAGACGTGGTGTGCCCGGGTCCCCAGCCGGTGGGTGACAGCCTGTCTTGGACCAGGTGCCCGCCGTGCCCCCCACACCTGCCGCCCCAGCGATGGCCCCGTGAGAGCCAGAGGGCGTGGGCAGTGGCGCACTTTTCTTGGACTTTGCAGGCGGAGCAGGTGAGGGGTGTGGAATGAGATGGTGCAGGTGCGAGGGTGGCCCCCGTGTCACAGATGAGGAAGCGCGTGCGGGACGTGCAATGGCCCAGGACGCGTGGGGGGAGGTGTGGCACCGCGCGCCCGCCCGGCACCAAGATGCTCCCCAAACAAAGGGGGCGACACTCAGGGGCTCAGGCTTCGTACTTAGAGCAGATCCGGCAGGATGGTGTTTTCCACACCTCACAGGTGGGGCCGCCAACGGTCCGAAGGCACAAAGCTCCCTGGCGGGGGCTGAGGACCAGTCAGAGGTGCTGCCCTGTTCCCCTCTGCCTCCTGAGCGGGGGCAGCTGGTCTTCTCCCCAGGAGGCCCCTGGGACCCCTGCAGGAGGAGGCCCTGGCCGCCCACCCGTGCAGGGAGCCCCCCACCCACCTCAGGCTTGGCCAGATTCTGTCCAGGTCATGTGTTTGCAGGACGCGGAGCTGATGGGGTTCTGCCCCCCGGGCGTGACTCTTCCCCTGCCCCCCAGGACATCCTGTCCACACCTTGCCCAGCCCACCAGCATAGAGGGCATGAGACCCCAGACCCTCTACGCAGCCCCGGTGAGGCCCATCCTTCCCTCCTTCTCTTCTCTGCAGAGACAGGCTCCTGGGGGCCCTCCTGACGGGGGTGGTGGGCACCCAGGTAGGATCCCCCGGAAAAGGAAATCAGGGTGAGGGTGGGGTCTCGTGAACCTGGCACCCTCATTATTTGGCCCGGCCCTTCCTGCGCAGGCATGGGGTGGGCAGAGGCTGGAGACCGGCTCCCCACCACAGAAGGCACCACATGAGCTGGGACAGGGTGGCGCAGAGGCCCCTGTGATGACAGCCTACCCCCCCCTCAGGCCTTCGCTGTCACCCCCACCTGCCCAGCCAAGGGGGAGCGGGTCGGGGGAGGCCCTCGAGGGGGGGGGTCTTTGCTTTCGAGGGTCTCTGCGCCTCCGGGAGCGGGGCTGTCGGTGGGGCAGCTGCCAGGAAGCGGGGTGGCCGTCACACAAAAACCCTGGTGCAGAATAAGCGCGTGATCCGGCCAGTCCGTCTGGGGCACACGCCCGAATGAGCCGGGAGCAGGGCCGCCCACGGGCGTCTGCTCGCCCACACTCGTGGCCGCGTGTTCGCAGCACTCACAGGGTGGACCAGCCCGAGTGTCCACAGACGGATGCTTGGATAAGCCAGTGCGGTCTGTCAGCACAGCGGAGCAGCGCTCAGCCTTCCGGAAAGAGATCCCGACGCCCCCACCGCAGGGACGGACCTGGAGACGAGCCGGTCGCCCAAGGACACGTGCCGTGTGGTCCAGGCTCACGAGGTCCCTAATGGACGGCAGACGGCGGGCGCTGGGGCCGGGGGCGGGGGGCCCGGGGTGGACAGAGCTCCAGTTTGGGAAGAGGAGAAGGTGAAATGGATGGCGGCCATGGTCACGCAAGACTGTGAGTTACTCTCTCCATGCAATTGTACACTTAAAAGTGGATAAAACGGTAAAAGAACATTTAAAAAAGCAGTGTGATGTCTTGACTGGTCTTACTGGCCTCCCACCAAAAGTCTCACCCCGTCCTCGGTGAGCAGAGCTGAATAAATTAGGGGAAAAAGAATCTTTAGGGAGTGGCCAGCCGGGTCCCCTCCCCTGTGCGGAGGCCCCGCCCACTCCACACTTGCCCCAGGAAAACGCAGCCCCTCCTGTGTGAAGCCAATAAACCTGGGACCCGCTGCCCGGACCCCAGAGCCCTGGCCTCGGGCGGCCCCCTCTGGGTGACCGGGCTTCAGCCGCTTGGAGTGGGCCTTCAGACCCCTCGGCAGGTTTGGAGCCCTCTGGCCTTGCCAGGGGTCGAAGGACTTGGAAAGGTGAACCTGGAGGCCTATAATTAGCACCCACCCATCGGAGGGTGACCTTGCCTGGGCCACCCTCCGGGCCCGAGCCCGATCGAGCAGCCCCAGGAGCTGACCCCCACCCCCTGTCCGACCGTAATCATGAGTCCAGGGCGGCCTGCACGCGTGCCCGAGCGCCCAGGCAGGACTGTGTGTCGCACAGGGAAGGGGAGAGGAGGGGAGAGGGGAGAGGAGGGGAGACTTCCAGGTGTGGAAAAGAGGCAGGACTGGAGTTGGATTTCTCCCCGGCGATTTGAACACCGGCTCGGCCACTTCTGTTGCCTCATGATTGATTGTGAGAATTGGCTCCCGTCTCTCCCCAGCCTTGGTTTCTCCACCTGCCCAATGGGCTTCCACAGTGGCCATCAGGATCACGGAGGAGACGCAGCTGGTGAACGTTCTGTCAGGACAGCCGCACAGCCAGGAGGGGCCAGAGGGGAGGGCCGGACGCACCAAGAACAGAGCGCGCCTCTGCAGGGTGTCTGCTCCGCAGTGTGCAGGCTTGAGAGGCTCGAAGGTGGGGAATGAATGGAAACTTCCGTGGGGGCGGGGGGAGCACGCCAGGGGTACTGGGCAGGCGGGTTCCAAGTCAGAAGCTTCATATATTCGTTTATTATCATGGATAATGTAAGTACATTTGTCTGCCTCTTATCTCCATCTAGGAGGCTAGCACTGTAATTCTCCATTTATCCACCCATGCGTCCGTGCGTCTGTCCTTTCCACCATCTACCCATCCATCCACCATCCATCCCTCCATCCACCCATTCGTCCATCCACCCATCCATCTATCCATCCACCCACCCATCCATCCACGCATCCATCCATCCCTCCCTCCATCCACCCACCCCTCCATCCATCCATCTATCCACGCAGCCTCATGGAAGACAGAGGCACAGCTCTAAAGTAACAGGTTGGGAGCAGTGACTTGAAGAAATTCAGGAAAAACTGTGGTGGCTCGTAGACCTCATTCTCGAGAGCCTTGTGACCAGCCAGCCACCATCTAGATGATGGCTTGACACCTTCTTCACCCCCCTTCAGAGCTGCCCTGGGGAGTCGAAAGGTCCAGAATGAAGAGCTGAGGGCGTGGTTGGAGGAGACGGAACAGAGAAGGAGCTGGCTTCAGGGTGAGGGCCGTTTGGGATCACAGCCCTTGGGGTCCTGGCAGCCGGGGTCCCCCCCGAGGCGGGTCCTGACGTCCTGTTGACAGTGCGTGAGGCCAGGTAGGGTGCTCTACTCACCCTGAGCTGCAGTTTCCTCCTCTGCGGAACGGGACGATCAGGACGCCGACAGCGCAAGGCTGCAGGGTTCAGTGCGGTGAACAAGCGAAGGCTGGCACCTGGCATGCAGTCAGGGGGCTCCCGTGCCGGCTGTGTCGTCACCGCTTGGCTCCAACCAGGGTCAGACAGTCACGGCAAGAGTGATTAGAAGTTCCCCATGGTTGAGCACGTGGTTGAGCCGCTCGTATTTTCTCCCGTTCCTCCTTCCAGCCCCACATCTCTGCCCATCCCAAGCTCTTCCCTGCCACAGGACCTTTGCACACGATGCCTCTTCACCTGGCTGGTTCTTTCTGCATCTTCACTTACCTGGATGTCACTGCCGCAGAGCCCTTCTGTGGCTCCCCTATGCAGAACCGGGCTCCCCTCTCGCTTTTCCTCACCGCGCCTTGTTATTTCTGTTCACTGAACCGAACGCCATCTGTAATTGTCTGCACTCACTGCCGGTCCCCACCCATCACCCACCTGCCTGGGAGGCACCTGGCCTATTTACTCACCAACTCAAGTCTGTCTTTGGTCAAGGGCTGCTCACAAAGACAGTCACCCCGCCCCACCCCGGACTCCCCTCCAGCAAAGAAACCCAGGGGTTTATGACAAGAAGTGCTGGGTCCATGCCCATTGGCAGAGTGTGGCCAAGACTTAGTGTCTGCCACACCCTGTTGTTGTTTGTGTGGAGACAGAGCGGCTCCGAGAGATCAGGCTGTTTCCGTGAGGCCACAGGTGCAGGGGGGGCATGTCAGACCTCGGCTGCCCCAGTACTGCCCGCTGTGCGTCCCAAGGGCAGGCGGCACCCCCGGGAGCGGGCACAGTGCAGCCACTTTGGAAACCAGTCCGGCAGTCCTTTCAAACGTGAGCGGAGGTCACACAGGACCCCGCACTTCCTCCCCAGGCACGGACCCGGGAGAGAGCCGAGAGCACCGTCCACACCCGAGAGAGAGCCGAGAGCACCGTCCACACGGAAACCTGCACACACATGTTTACAGCTGCCCCCCTCGCGGGAGCCACAGGGTGAAAATAACCCAGTGCTGGCCGATGCGTAGACAAACAAACGTGCCGCGGCCGCACAGCGGAACGTCGCTTGGCCAGAGGAGGACATGAAGCGCTGACACACGGCCGGACTGAGCCCGGACACCCTCACCGAGGGAGGGTAGTCAGACACGAAGGCCGCTCACTCGTGATCCCATTTACGCCAAATGTCCAGAATCGCAAATCCATGGAGACAGAGAGGAAAGAGGCGGATGGTGACCAGGGCTGGGCGGAGTGGGGGAGGGGGGCAGGTGGGGCAAATAGGAGCACGGACAAGGGACACAGGGTTTATTTTCAGCGTCTGGGGACGCCTGACAGGTGGCGATGGCACGCGGCGCTGTGAATTCAGCATGAATGCCCCTCGAATGGGTGAATTGTGCGGCATGCAGACGGCATCTCAATAAACCCAAGAGTCAGCACCACGCCTGCGAGCTCCTCCGGGCGGGGCGGGGCGGGGCGGGGCCGGGGCGGGCCGAGCTTGGGGAGCAAGTAGCAGGCAGCGGGCTAGGTTGGCGAAAGCGGTCGGGGAGCGCACCCCGCCGCAGTGCCGCAGCCCGCCAGCAGGCGGCGCTGAGCTCAGCGACAAGCCCCAGGTGGGCCCGCGACTGAGCAGGGGCGACACGGTCACTCTGGCGTCTCCGCTGGTGACCTGTTGGCAGCACCTGCTGGGCCACCAGGGGCAGACAGGCGGCGAGGAGCTGGCCATCAGTTCCGGACTGACTCACCCTGGGGAGGCGACATCATCCTTGCCCGGACACCCAGGATGCCCCTTGGAGGGCAGAGGGCCCCCTCCCAGGCACAAGGGCAAGTAGCGAGAGGTGGGCCTGGGTGCCGAGTAGGGTGCGTCGCAGGCACCCACTCTTGCTCCCCGGGTGGGGGACAGAACTGCTCCCCACGCTGAGAACACTCGTCGTGCCAGGTGATGATGATGATGGGGGCGGGGCGAGGAAGAAAACGCGCGTTGGCCACTCTTGCCTGGCTGGGGCCCGGAAGCTCAGAGGCGGGAGGCCACGTGCCCAGGGTCCCACAGCCGCTGGGGCTGGAACCCACGTTCAAACCCAGCTCCCGGGCTCCAGTGCCCGGCTTGGGCTCCCGCACTCCTAAGGAAGGGCGTGGTTTCACATTTCTGTCTGCGGGCCCTTCACTCAAGTCAGGGGTCCTCAAAATACGGTCTCCTGGCCTGGGATTCGGCTTGAAATGCGCTCCCAGGCCCCACTCCAGACATGCTGGGTCAGAGCCCCGGGGGCAGCCCCGCAATCTGTGTTTACAGCCCTCCTGGTGACGGGCTAGTGTTTACAAGTCCGGGGTGCAGGGGCGCCCCCACCGTCACTCACACTGAGCAAGGTGGCACAGGAAGCCCCTTGCTATGGGCGGGGGCTCGCCACCCCTCACCCCTCCGGACCCTCCCCCGCTCTGCCAAGCTGGCCATTATGACCCCTGGTGCAGGTGCGGAGACTGAGGCTGGGGGGGGGGGGAAGCCCCATGCCCCTCGTGGGAGGGCGTGAGCTTAGACTGGACGCTGGGTCTGAGCGGTCGTGGCACCTGCTGTCCTGGGAGGCACGACCGCTCTGCCCAGCACAGACATTCTCTCTCGATGGGCAAGAGGGCAGGCAGAGGGCTGGGCCCAGAAGGGCTACCTCCTCTCCGGTCTGTGGGTCATGGAAATGTAGGCCTTGTCTGGGGCCGCCTGAGGCCGTCTGCTGGAAGGGGCCGGTCTGGAGTGGGGGTGGGGGTCGCAGTTCCCGGGAAGGTCACCGACACCTGACCTGGGCACCCCCGGCCCCGTCAGCAGTAGCTTGGACCCTTCCAACGCTCACCCCCCTGTATGCCGACCTCGAGGTCGCTTTCGGAACCAAATAGAATTGGTCTTCATGGCTCTTCTTTCCCCATTTAAGCCTCCTAAAGTATCTGTGAGTTAGTATTCACTCAGCTATAAAGGTCAGAAACCTTAAGATAAAGGAACTCTAAGCAAGTGGACATCTCTCATGTAAACGAGGTCCAGGGTGACAACTGCCCCACATTCATCAGGAACTCAGCTTCCTCCCATTTTTTCCTTCCATTTTCATCACATGGTTTTGACTTCATGGTACAAAATGGCTGCTTGGGCTCCAGCTCTCCCATCCACATTCCACCCAACCCCAGCAAAGACAACCGGCATACCCCCACTTCACAAGATACCTCCCAGAAGCCACACCCACCAGCACAGCTTTCCTCCCTTTGGCCAGACTTCAGTCACATGGCTGCTTAAGCAGTGACGTGAGAGGCAGAGAGAAAGAGAAAAGGAGGAGGGAGAAAGGAGAAAGGATATCGGGGTCTCTGCCTCCTTAGAGTGGACACCGCGATTCCTCCTCCACTTGTCTTCTGGCCCATCAAGTCCTTGCTTCCCTGGCGGCTTCTTCAAAGGTCAGGATGCAAGAGGGGAATGCTTGGCCCTCTGTGTGTTGTCCCTGCCGTAAGAATGGCATTAAGATTTATTGCCGGCCCAGCCCGAGGCCACCTGCTAGAAGTCAGCGCCCCCACTGCTCCCATGCCCGGGCTTCCCTGACCGCGGCCCAGGAGAGGCACAAAGGCGTTTCCAGCGGGACACGGAGCGGCTGCTGTCAGAGCCCCCTCCCTGAGCAGGGGCAGGGCAGGGCAGGGCAGGGGCTGGTGCCCTCACCTGTCAGCTGCCCCCCTCCCCCTAGGGCTGGACCACCCAGAGGGAGGGCCGCAGGCCAGGTCGGCACCTTCCTCAGAACCGAACCCCCACCGGCTGGACGTCCTGGTCTGCTGCCCGTGGGCCCGTGGGCGGGTCTCCTCGGGGGCTGGGCTCTGCGCACCTCCGGGGGAGGGTGCTGGGCCGGCGGCCACCGGGCAGTGGGGGCGTCCGGTCTCCGGACAGCCCCCCACCAGGCGGTGGTCACAGAGGCGCCGCCGGGGGGCCTGCACCGGCATGCGCGGTGGGGCTGGGCCGAGCAAGGCCCGCCGTCTGGACACTGTCCTCCAGGCAGAGGGAGGCAGGCGGCTCTCCTCCCCTTGGACCGTGACCCTGTGGTGCAGGAGGCCTGGGGCGGGCACGCGCGGGGGAGGGCCCGGGGCCAGGAACATGCCGGCGCCCTGCGGGCCACGCTCGACGCTGGGCCCCACCGCGTGCTCTCCGCTCGGCCTCCCGACCGTCCTCGGAGGTGCGCTGCGATGCCAGCCCTGTTCTGCTGCTGAGGAAGCAGTGGGAGGAGACGCAGCCATCCGCCCAGGTCACACAGCTCGGCGTCCCTGGGGTCAGAACACAGGCCTGGCGGTCCAACGGCCCAAGTTCAAATGTGACTCCAGCTCGCTCTCACCTCCGCAGGGACAGGGCAGTTGCTTTGTCTTCCAGAGCCTGTTCCTCCCTGTAAAGTGGGGGCGCCCGCCCATCCTGGCCCCCCCGTGGTGAGCCCGAGCAGCCAGGCTGTGCAGGGGCTCAGGGGAGGGCCCGGGGCTCTAAGGTGGGACGGCCGCAGAGGTCATGGGCTCGGGCACCCCTCCCCCAGGACGTGCACGAGTGGAGACAGAGCCACCCCGGTGTCAGGGGTCCTGCGGGAGGCGCGGCTGCGGACTCCAGTCCTGGTGGCAGAGGGTGACCCCTGGTCACTGGGGAAGAGTCACCGCTGTCCAGGCCAGGCGCTCCTCACGGGGCCCCACACCCTGTCCCCATGAGCTCCGTCCTCGAGGCTGGGGCTGTGGTGGCCACTGGCTGTGGCCCCTCCAGCAGCCGGTGGTGCCATCTCGCTGGCGGCGGAGAGGTCCTGCTCGACCCCATCCACACTCCCAGACTGACCCCCGATTGCTTCCACAGACCCCTCTTCCCTCCCCCAGATGCCAGTCTGGTGCTGGCGCTGGCAGAGAGAGGCAGCGGCCAGTCCCGCTGCTGGGCCCACACTAAGGAGGCCCCCCTATGGTATGTGATGGACAGACAGGTACTTTCAGATGGTGTGAGCCCTGCCTGTTGCACAAAGCAAGCTGCAAAGTGGGCTCGAGAGGCGGGGGGCGTGGTTGGGGAATAGGTGACACTCCGACCAAGATGTGTCTGGGGAGGTGACGTCTGGGCTGACACCTGAATGATGAGAAGGAGCCACCGTGCAAAGAAGACGGCCAGCAAGTGCAAAGGCCCTGTGGTGGGGGAGTCCTGGCTGAGACCCCAAGGAACCATGCCAGCTGAGAGGCCACGAGGCCAGAGCGGCCCAGGCTGGTGCGGGTGGCGGGCCAGCTGGTGTGCTGGCGCACGGGGGGCTCTGCGTTTTGTCCGGAGTGTGCTCCGGGCTAAATCAGGGCTCTGAGGACAGGGCAGGGGCCACTACGCCTGCCAGGGGACTTTGCCCTTGGCCAGCCCGGGAAAGAGAGGTGTGCGGTCCCTCCGGCCCCAAGGTATTTCTCCTCCTGGCCAGGCCCTCCCTTGATCTCCCTCAGAGGATCACAGTGTGGGCTTTGCCCATTAACACCCCCACCCAGCACCCACCAAGTACTTCAAAGTAACAGACCCAAGTGGAAAAAAAAAAAAACCAAAACCAGCGCTGCCTCGATGGGGGAGGGTTCACTCTCGGCACCGCTGAAGTTGTGAGGGTTTCCAGGAACACTATCAGGACCCCAAGAGAAAAAGAGGCTGAGAGGAAAGACACCCACAGAGAGCAGCTCATGGAGACCGACTCGGCCTGGCGATCCTCCAAGGCCGGACGGGAGTTCAAATAAAAATTCACTAAAACCCATCAACGTCATCCAAACAGAGCAAGTCTGAGAAACCAGTGTGGCCGAGCGGAGGAGGAGGAGACGGGCTGATCGACGCGCGGAGGGGTCAGAAGAGGGAACCGGAGGAAAGGGGGTCCCCGCTGGACACCGGCTAGTCACGAGGTGCCGGGACCCTTGGCTGATTGTAGCAGGTGGAGGCCACTGCGGCGGCTCCTCTCGGGAGAGGAGCCCGGTGGGGCTATTCAGGTTCGCCAGCTCCGTAACTTCTGCAAATCTAAAACTATTGTCAAATTAAGAGTTTACAGCAGGGGCCCCCGGGTGACTCAGTCAGTTCAGCCTCCAACTCTTGAATTCGGCTCAGGTCATGATCTCATTATTCCTGAGTTCAAGCCCCGAGCCTGGCTCCATGCTGACCCTGCGGAGCCTGCTTGGGATTCTCTCTCCGCCCCTCCCCTGCTCAGATGCTCTCTCTCTCTAAATAAACTTTTAAAAGAGTTTATAATGAATACAATACAAATCTAGTTTCATCGCTTACCTGTCAAATTACTAAGGAACAAAGCGAAAAAGAGCCACCGCCCAGTGCTACCGGCGATGTGGTGGGAGGGACAGCCTCCAGCAGACAGCCACCGCGGACTCCAGTACTTTTGTGGACCGTGATTTGAGAAACTTACGAAATTCCTTGCCTGCATCCAGAGACTCCACTTCTGACGATCACATCCCAAATACAGGAGAAAAAAAATGTTTACGCACAAAGATGTTCATTGCAGCATTGTTTATGGTAGAAAAGGGAAAGAGCCCAAACCGTCAAAAACCACCTAATATTAGAAACCGAGCCGGATGGTTAAGTAAACCACGGTCTGTCTGGAGAAGTCGCAAGCTTACGAAGATCACATCCCGGTGTGGGAAAACGGCAGGGTCTATTTATTAAGTGAAAACAAAAATCGCATTTTTAGGATGATTCATTCATCTGCTCGCGAGCAAATAAATATTTACCGCAGGCTCGGCTGGGCTGGGCGGCCCCTGCGCTCAAGAGCCCCGGTGCTGTGGGAGAGGTGGACGGGAGCCAGCGATGGCCACCCTGGGTGAGGGCACCGCTGGACCCTGGCGTCAGGGAGGGGTGCGGGACCCTGGGGTCGGGGAGGGGCTTCCAGCGCAGTCTGGGGGCAGGGGGCTTTCTGAAGGCGAGCGGTTTCGAGGCGGGTGGTGAGACTCACAGACGGCGGGGACGCAGAGGTGACAGCGTCCGGCAAGTGCGTGCAGGGAGATGAGGTCTGGGGCACAGCCGAGGCCATCGGGCCTTTTCCGTCCTCACAGGGAGCCCCACAGGTGCCCAGAGGCAGCGGCCAGATCACACAGCTCACGAGCCCCCCTGGGGGGTCGCTGCCTGAGCTCCGGGTCCCGGCCACACCCCTCCTGCATTGTGGCCCATGGGCAAGCCATGACCCGAGCCCTAGGTCAGAGGAAGTGCTCCCTTCCTCCAGACCTATCAGGGCCTCCATCTCACGGGCCCTTTCTGCTACCACATTCCTGTCCCGGGTGATCACGATGGACAGAGGCGTGTCCCTTCTGAGTGCCACGGTCACTGCTTCTGGCGCGTCCACAGCCCCTGCCTCCTGGGACCACAGTGGCTCGTGAGAAACCAAACATCCCAGGGCTGACTTGACGGCCGTGCTCGGCAGGCCCTGGGTCCTGGGAAGCACACAGCCTCGCTGTCAGGGGGTCCGGGGCATCTGTTCCGAAGAGGACGTCCCCAGGCCTCCTCTGCCCAGTGTGGGACCTTGCTGTCCGCACATGCCCACGCTGCCCAGGGAAGAGAGACAAGCCACCATCGGCCCGCCCTGGGGCTCTTTCGCTGACCCCCCGGCCGTGAGGACAGGAGGGGCTGAGGCTCAGAGAGGGCGAGCGACTTGCCCACAGTCACACAGCAGTTGATTGGCAGGTGGAGTGCCATGGAAGCCTTCCACCACTGTGGGCTGGGGCGGTCCTCACCAGGGCAGCTGGAAAGTTGATCGTGGCGCGTTGCCTTGCCTCAGTTTCCCCCTGCCTCCCAGAGCTGCTGATGTGACATTTACACGAGATGAGCAAGGAGTCTGCTTTCTGTGCTCAGGGGTGGTGGCCACTAGCGTGATGTTCTGCCGCAGAGCTGTGACTGTCCCCGCGTTCTAGAAGTTTCCGAGGACCGAGAGGTGCATTTTCCTTGGGGAGCCGCAGATGCAGAATGGCCACCCAGGGGGGTTTGGAGAGGGAAGATGCTGGAGGTGTGCGGACAGTGCACCGGGTCCCCTGCTGGCTCCCCACTCGGCTCCACAAGCCCTGAGTGCCCAGTGGTCCCCTCCTGCCCCCCACTCCATCTGCTCCATTTGCCCTGAGTGCCCAGGGGCCCTTACCAGCCCCCCACTCCGTCCGCTCCACGGGTCCTGAGCACCCAGGGGCCCCTGCCCGCCCCCCACCCAATCTGCTTCACGGGCCCCGAGTGCCCAGGGGCCCCAGGCGGCAAATCGAGGGATTCCTCCAGCTCGCAGCCCCTCGGGGGGGCTCACCTGCTGTCCCGGGTGGTTCCCAGCTACCCCAGCAGAGCTGAGCCCCCAGGACAGAGGCCGGTGGCCCACAAATCTGCAAACACCTCCCACCTGGCTCCTTCCAGAACTGCGTGCCCACCCTGCATGTGTCCGCGAGCTTCCAGAAACTCAGGGCCCGTCTCCAATTGCTTCTCTGCTCTCAAGAGAAGCAGCCTAACCCAGGCTCACGAGACCCCTGTGACCCACCTCTCGGGTCCTGAGCCCTCATTTCCTGCTCCGTGGCCACACTGCCACTTGCCAGAGAGGCGGGTCCATCCTGAGTCCTGGGTCCCTGGTCCCCGCAGCCCATTCGGACCCAGGGACGCCAGGCCCCAGGTGGAGACAGGACCGGGTGCTGCCCAAGGGCCAGAGACCACGTGAGTCTGGTTCGCTGCCGGCTGTAGGGTAAAGGACCCCCGTCCCCACATTCCCCCCTCAGCCCCATATCCGGCCCCTGGCTAGGAGCCGGGGCCCCCCTCGCTGCGTCTGGGGGTGCTCACAGCAGCGGGAGAGCCCTGCCTTCAACAGAGAGCTACTGGTGGCCTCTGGCCTTTTCAAAGGTCTGCTGCACCCTCTGCCCCCTCCCCTCACCTCCGGGCCTTGCTCTCTGCCTTCGGGTTGACCAGATGCCTCTTCTTCAGGGACACATCCCTGACTGCCATCATCCTCCACCCAGAGGACCCCGATTGCCCTCTCTGGGTCCTCACCTGTGGGTAATTCCTTGCTCAAGGTGCGCTTACCGTGGCTGGCGGCCCCCCCCCCCCGAGGTGGGGAGGGCAGTGGAGGCCTCTGTGCCCTGTGTCCGGGACCCGGCCTACCCAGCGATGGTGCAGCTGACATTGGATAAATGACTCTCTGAGCTTTGAAGTGGACAGAAGTCTCCCTGCATGTCTGCGACTGGGGGGCTGGGGCTCTGCCTCCTGGGGGGGCGGGCGTGAAGGACGGGCGGCCGAGCCAGATCGGAAACAGCGCTTCTTTATCGCTGGGGTTCCTTTCTGGTTTCTTTCCTCCCAAAGTTTCCTCAGTTGTCGTGTCTGTGATATTAAAGGACCAAGAGTGTGTCGCTGAGCAAACACGGCGTGCACCAGGCCGGCCGCGGACATTTAGGGAAGTGGGGCTTCTTTCTCGGGGCGGTGACCCAGGGACTCGGCCGCAGGCAGGGCTCCGTCACTGAGGCCACTTCTCCCACACGCTCTCCCCACACGGCTGTCCACGGAGTGACTGCGCGTGCACGGGAGCTGGCTGCCACCTGCAGCCAGCCCCCCAGGATTGCACAAAGAGAGTAGCATGTCCGGGACACAGAAGCCCAGCGCACCTCGGAGGGCCCCACGCCCGCCTGTTGGCATTTCCGTCGGGCCCTCAGGCAGCCCCGCATGCCAGGGTCGGCCCGGTTTTCCTCGAATGAGCTGTTGGGAAGAAGTCCCGGCCCGTCTGACCTGGTTCTCAGGAACGACCTCTGGCCGGGAGCATCTATTTTAAAGGAGGCTGCCATTTGGTCTTTACCAAAATAGTTGAAAGAAGACCCCAGAATAGCAGGCCGGGTCTGCCCCGGCTTAGAAGCCGCATCTCGGGCTCAGAGCAGGCGCGTGGCATGTCACCAAGCAGGCGGCGAGGCAGGAAAGGCCTCTGCTCACCGAGGCCAGAGGCTGAGGAATGGCCTTCGGGCACCTCAGGTGGCCAGCGCCCCTGCCTCAAGGCAGAAGCCCCCTCCCCTCCCCTGCCGGTGACATCAGAGGCGGGACTGGCTTAGTTCTTAACTTGGGCCATCCATCCAGTTACCCATTTTACAGATGGGAAGACGAGAGTCAGAATCCACCCAAGTTCTGACAGCCAGAGCCAGGGATGGAGCCAGGGAGCGCTGACACCCCCCCCCCCCAGGAGGCTGGAGCCTGGTGGCCTCACCATCAATGGCAGCAATAATGACAATGAGGCTGAGTGGGGAGGTCCTAATTTGTCTCCTGCAGGTGAGGCCTCCCCCTCTGCCCTGAGACCTGCAGGGGCAGGAGCGGGGTGGAGGAGCCCTGATTTTCTAGTCTGGGGCTCGGCTTGGCTCGGCACCCCTCCCTGCCAGCCGGGCAGGAGACTAGGGTGCAGCACAGAGTATTTTTCGCCCAGTGGGGGGCCCTAAAAGCAAGCCAGGGGGACCGCAGAGGACACAGCCGAAGAGGCCGACCCTGCGGAACAAGACTCCTTCAACTCCGTGCGGGTTTGCTCCGGCCACACGGCGGTAGGATTGAAAAGACCTGGCCGTGGACAAGTGGGCGAGAGGCTGGCCCCGAGGCACTGTCCCCCTGCATCTCGCTGGATGCAGCCCGCTCCCACAGGTGGCTGTCACCGGGCCAAACACAGACCTTCAAACGGCCAGCCTTAGCACCCCAGCCTGGCCACGGGGGGACCGAGGGCACGGAGCCCTCGTCAGGAGTGGCTTGGCCCCCAGGGAGGCGCGTGAGCTGGAGCCAGTGGTCACGGTGCTCTGGGGGCCCCAGTGGGGGAGGGTGACCGCCGCTGGCACAGGGAAGGGCACTGTGGGCCCCCCGCCAGCCCCGAGCCCTCTAGGCATTCACCTTTCTCCCAGGGCCATAGTTAAGAGCCTCCTATTTGTCTCAAGAGGTCAGGGCTGACCTTTCTGATAACCAAGTTTCCCTAAAAGGTCAAGGTTGCATTAAGCTCAGAAAGGTGAGTAGGGGGCTAACTAGGCAAGAAAAGGGGGGACACCTCTTCAAACTGTCTCTGCCCCTTCCCTGAGCCACGCCTGCAGCCCAGCCCCTGTGTCCTCTGGCCCTGTGAGTAGGAGGACCAGGTGACCTGCTCCCGGCACAGACCCCGCCCAGAGAAGGCACCAGGCGCCTCACAGGAGCTCCCCCGACCCGGAAGCAGCCCCAGCCCAGGCCACGGACCGCTGTAGGGATAGCCGGACCTGCACGGGGAGCTGGGGACATGTATTCTGGGGGGTGGAGGCCCCAGGCCTGCTATGGTCACACCATGATGTGACCCCAAACCCCATGCACTTGACAAGGACGCGTCTCTCCTGCAAGGGGGACGATGGCCCACCCGAGGTCCGCAGGCACCAGCTCGCAGCACAGTTCCGGCCACCTTGGTCTGCCTGTGGATGCACCCGTCACCCACCCCGCCCCTGTGTCAGAGCCACACGTCAGGTGCGGGGCGCTGCTGTGGACACACATCCTACTTGCCTGTGTGAATCGGACGACGCAGTCAGGCGTCTCCTGACCAAGCTCTGACGGGTCCTCTGCCCTGAGCACGGCCCTGGCCCGCCGGCTACACGGTGGGTTTCTACACGTCGGGTGAACGGAGTCTGCAGGACCCAGGGTTGTAAAGAAATGTCCGTGCAGCACACGGGATGTGAGAGGACGGTCACCACCGCCGCATCTGGTCCCCGCACCGATGGGAGCGAGGATTCTGCCCCTCGTTTTGCTTTGCGCCACGGTCTCGGGCAGAGTGCTGTGCCCTCCGGTCAAAGAACTGGCACGATCCATCGCTCTTTCAAGGTCTCAGCAAAAAAGCCCTTAGAGGAACAGCCCAGAAGCTGAAAAAGGCTCCAGAGGCTTCCGAGTCTTTACTGTCAACAAATTATAAAAACGATCTAGTCCAGGGGCACCTGGGGAGCTCAGTCACTTAAGCATCCGACTGGGGCTCAGGTCATGATCTCACGTTCGTGGGTTCGAGCCCCTCGTCGGGCTCTGTGCTGACAGCTTGGAGCCTGGAGCCTGCTTCCGATTCTGTCTGTCTGTCTGTCTGTCTCTCTCTCTGCCCCTCCCCAGCTCAGACTCTGTCTCTTTGTCTCAAAAAAAATATATTAGAAAAGACTTTTTTAAGGATCTAGTGCAGGTGTCAGTGGACAGCATGGGAAAAACCTTTTTTTTTAATTTTTAAAATTCTTTTTATTTACTTTTGAGAGACAGAGAGAGAGCGTGCGAGCAGGGGAGGGTCAGACAGAGAGGAAGACACAGAATCTGAAACAGGCTCCAGGCTCTGAGCTAGCTGTCAGCACAGAGCTCGACTCGGGGCTCGAATCCACGAACCGTGAGATCATGACCTGAGCCGAAGCCGGATGCTTAACCGACTGAGCCACCGGGAGCCCCAGAAAAACCATGTTTGATGATAAACCGTAAGTGGTTTTGAGCATACGCTTTGGCAGGCGTTCAGATCCCAGAGCCGGGGTTCAAATTCACAGTAAGGCGACAGCCACTCCCTGCGGTTCTGTGAATGAGGGTTCTAGCTTCCCGACGGCACGATGGGACACGGGACTGGAACCGAGGCCGGAAATCAGTGTTAAAGAACCAGAAACCCAAACCCAGAACAAAGCCCTGCCCCCATCAAAGATTTGGTGCCGTGGGATTTTCTCTGGGCTGTTTACGTATCCATCATTTGGTATTACAGTCACAGGGTTTTGATCAACTATGTATTCATAATATTTGTGATGATGAAAACAAAATCCAGAGCAAAAATGCTCACAAAAACTCACTTTTAAAACATTTCAAAGGCACCTGGGAAGCTCAGTCGGTTGAGCATCCAGCTTCGGCTCAGGTCACGATCTCACGGTTCGTGGGTTCAGGCCCCGTGTCAGGCTCTGTGCTGACAGCTCGGAGCATGGAGCCTGCTTCAGATTCTGTGTCTCCCTCTCTCTCTGACCCTCCCCTGCTGATGTTCTCTCTCCTGTGTCTCTCTCAAAAAAATAAATAAACATTTTTTTAAAATTAAAAAACATTTCAATTCATAGGGGCACCCGGGTGACTCAGTCGGCTGAACCTCTGACTCTTAATTTCAGCTCAGGTCAGGATCTCATGGTTCGTGGGTTCAGGCCCCGTGCTGGGCTCTGTGCTGACAGCTCGGAGTCTGCTTGAGATTCCCTCTTGCTCCCTCCCTTCCCCCGCCCCCTCTCAAAATAAATAAATAAAACATTAAAAAAAAACACGTCAATTCATAGAAATCTTTTGGTTCCAGAGAGTTATAAGATGATCAAAAAAGATTTTCAAGGTTAAAGTTACCTTAAATTTTGGTAAAACTGGTGAGGGGGAAAGCGTGGAAACATAAATGCAAAGACAAAGTCAGGATTTATACTTTTCGGCTGTTGGAGTGAAGTTGTTCACATTTTTTAAAAATAAAAGATGGCAGCTATCAAGTCCTAATGGCTTTTAGGCTCCACTGGATACGCTTAAAAGAGCTATGGAAGGCTTTTATTTAAAAATGTCAATATTTAGGGATGTGGTTAAGCATCTGACTTCAGCTCGGGTCAGGATCTCGAGGTTCGTGAGTTCGAGCCCCCTGTTGGGCTCTGTGCTGACAGTGTGGAGCCTGCTTGGGATTCTCTCTCTCTTTGCCCCTGCCCACCTCTCTCTCTCTCTCAAAATAAAAAAAAAAAAACTTTAAAAACTATATTTAAAATGCACTAAAGATTTCCTTGCAACCCTTTATGATACTTTTTGGATTTCAACTTGATAAAAGGCAGGGAGGCAGTTCACTCACATGCCAGGATGTGCCCCCGCTGAGGAAGAGGCCAGACAAGGAAGTGGGCAGGGGTCCCCCGGCCCCCTCCCCGGGGAGGGCCCCTCCCCTGACCTCCTGTCCCCGCTGGACAAAGAAGCGAAGCTCCCGAAAGAAAAGGGTAGTTTTCCAACCAAGGTCAAGCTAAATCCAAACTCAGGGTGGAGGGTGGATTGACGGGGCTCTTCAGGCGGCATTCCTGTGACTCCTAAGGAGACCGAGGTCCCATGCAGGTGACAACACCAACTTCAGAGCTGCCCAGGTAAAGGGCACCTGACTTCTGTCTGACAAAGCTGAGGGCTGGAGCAGCCCCAAAGCCAACGTCTAGCTTCTGCCCCAAGCCGCCTAGCGCGGGGGCCCCCGTCCCCTCCCCCAAAGGCTGGCTGGGGCTCCCATCTGATGGGGGGGGTCCCGTTTCATTCAGCCCTCCCAGATCCCTTACCAGGTGAGCACCACTGTAGACCCAGCTTTACAGAAAAACGGGCAGATGCTCAGAGAGTGTGAGTGACTTACCCTAGGCCACAGAGCCCGTAGGGGAGGAGCCGGCTGTCTGGCCACATCCCATCAGCCCCGTCGAGCATGGATGCTCCTTGATGTGTGGCCTGTGATGGCTTTTTCCGCAAGACGCATGAATGTAGCCCGGTGATGTTTTGGGGGTTTTCTTGGCTTTGCCGTCCCAGAGCCAGAGAGAGGAAAAGAGAAAAGACACATCTAGGCACAGACAGCACACACAGGCTGAGCACATTGTCCAGAACTTTCCCTAGGCCCAGTGGGTCCGTCCGGGGCATGGGGTGGGAAGGGAGAGGAGAAGGGAGGGAGGAGGAGGGAGCAGCCCATTTGCCTGGGTTGAGGTTGACCTTTGAAATGAGCTTTCTTTCACCACCACCGCCCCAGGATGATCCCCTGAGGGCCCTGCGGGCTGCGGGTAAAAGGGATGGGGTCCAGCTCCTTCCCCACACCGGCGTTTCCCACCTCCTTGCATTTGGCCTAACTGGTCTCATTCCCCCCAAACAGGCAGACCCCTGGCCTTGCTGGGAAGAGGGTGGCCTCCCTGTCAGAGGTGCTGGGACACACGGAGCTGAGGGACAGGGGGCCAGCCCTGTCTCACCCTTGACGACACCCCATCCCAGCCTTCCTGGTGGTCACCCCAGGCCCCTGGGGCAGGCGCTGTGGGGTGACTAGAGCCCCGTCCCGGCCCACAGGCCTGCCCACCCCTCCCAGCCCCGACTTCTCTCTTTTCGAACACCCAGGAGTCTTCACCTCTGGCCCTTCCTCCCACTGTCCCCTGTCCCTGAAGCTCCCCACCTTTCCCTTGACCAGCCCTTCTCCCTCTGCAGGGGTTGGTGGAAATGTCCCCATCCTGACAGCCTGGTCACTCTCCAGTGAGCCTGCTCTTACATGGGTCCCAGAGGGCACCTCATGACCTCTGAGCTGTAGCCCCCTGCTGGCTCGTTGGTCTGGGGGCTCTCCCTCCCCAAGATGTTGGTTCTACGGGCCAGCATCTGTCTGACTTGGGCAAAGAGGTGGCCTCGGGCCCTAGAATACCAGAATGGATGGACCCCTGAGTGAGCCCTGGGCAACCCTTTCCTCCTCTGGCTTCCCACTGTCCACTGTGAAACAGGAAGATCATACTCAGCAGGGCTGGTGGGTCCCTACTGGATCCAACTGTCCAATTTGAAATCTGAGAAGGGTCTGGTAGGGAGCAGGGTGGTTGGTTGTTTATTCCATGATTTTCCAAGCAGAGATCTACTAGCAGTTGTGATGTCAAAGCCTGGAGCTTCATCCCTATCTTGGAGCTCACAAAAGATTTCCCCAACATGGCCTGGATCCCTAACATTCAGATGAGGTAGACAAGGTTGGGACCATGAGCTCCGCTTCACAGAAGTGGGAACTGAGGCAGGGATCAGCGTGGCTGGGAGTTCAAGGGTTGAGGTCTGGCTCTGCCATTTGTTAGCTCCATGGCCTTGATTGATGATAAGTTCAGCCCACCCTCCTTCTTGTGGGAGAAGAGGCAGGGGAGTAGATCCACCAAGCCTGGCCCTGACTGGCTCCCGACAGCACCCAATAAATGTCCTGGCCACGACTTTTGTTTGGAGAGGTGCTCAGGGTCAAGGTCTGGTCATGCATCTAATTCTCATTCTCGCTGCAAATGTGTGAAGGCAGATCCTGGGCACTGAGAGGTTAATAGTTACATGGTTTCGGAGGCAGTTAGGACATGTGTCAGGCCCCGGGCCCCCAGCCCAGTGCTCGGGCAGGACAGCAACATCTGCCAGTCAACCATGGCTGTGTGCCTTGCTAAGTCGGCATGGCCTGCCTGGTCTAAGTGCTAAACACGCATCCTCCCGTCTAAATCTCCCAGATGCTGGCGGGCACGAGAACACTGATTCCTCAGCTCACAGATACAGACACTGAGGCCCGGTTCTCCGGTGCTCCCAGGCCTGGGTGTCTAACATGCACACAGATGCACACATCTGGCCGTCTGCATGGCGATTGCATTACTGCTTTCTGGCTGGAGAAACTGTCCCTGCACCTGCCACTCTGACCTGGCTGGGTCAGCGCCCAGGTCAAAGAGAAGCCCAAAGAATGACAAGGGAGAGGAGAACCTAGTGGGCACAGGGCCCCCTCTGGTTGAGTTTCTGTCTACTCAAGCACGTCTGTGCGCCAAGATGGGATCCACTGTCCTGCCTCTCTGACGCCCTGTGATCAAGGGGACTGAAAAATAAGTTGCAGGAACAGCTTCATGGTTCCTCAAAAAATTAAACATAGAAGTAGCATGTGATGCAGCAAGGCCCCTTCTGGGTTTTTCCCGAAAGAAATGAAGCAGATACGTTAGGAGCCACTGTTTCACCGGCGCTGGTATCAGCACCGAGCTCAGCGGCCCAGGGCGAAGGCAAGCCGAGTGTCCAGGCACGAACGGACGGATAGTAAGACGTGGTCCACCAGAATATCATTCGGCTCTGAAAAGAAACGAGATTCTGACACCTGCTACAACACGGCGGGGCCTGGAGGACGTGATGCTGAGTGAAAGCCAGTCACAAAAGCCAGTTCTTATAGGACTCCACTCACGTGAGCCCTCGGGTCATCAGATTCAGAGAGACAGAAAGGAGAGAGGTGGTTGGTGTTTATTAGGGACAGCGTAAGGGTTAGGGGGAGGGGAGGGGTTAGTAATTATGGGGACAGAATTTCAGTTTGGGAAGAGGACAGAGTCCCAGAGACGGAAGGCGGGGGTGGCGGCCCCGTAACGTGAGGGCACTCAGTGCCACCGAGCTGTGCATCTGAAAACGAGCAAGGTGGTAAACTTTATGTCACGTATATTTTACCACAGTAAAAAAGGCTGCCGAAAATGGGCAGAACCTCCCCCTTTCTTTGAATGCCCTGAAGAAACAGTGTCACCCGTTTCTTGGAGCGCTCTGCCTCAGTGTAGGCACGTTCATGCCAATGGCCTCACCCTCCTCCTTGGGTTCGCGGGAAGACCCTACTGTGAGGGCCAAGTGCAGAGCAGGAAGCAGGGCAGAGAAAACCCCGGAAGTATTTGCAAAGTTGCTGCAGCCGGAGAGCCCCGCCTGCCCGAGCTGCCCTCCCGCCGGCCCTGAGGACAGGGACTGAATCACATTCGCTCCATTACTGGTGGTAGTAATAAGCCAGGTGAGGTCTTCACAGCTGGGCTGGTGGGTCTGAAGCCCTGTCACTCCTGGAGAAGACAAGATCCGTGTGAAGACATGACCTTGTGGGGTGCTTTGTAAGTTAGAAAAGGTCACACTTAGGAGGGCTCGGCTCGGAGCCTTTGCCACCAAAGTCCCTTGAGTCACTGGCAACGAAGCAATGCGCAGTTTGTCCTGAAGGATAAAAATGGGACTTTCTGGTCATGCAAGTTCGTGCCAGTTCCCGGGAGCCAGGCGCGGCCGGGACCCCGCAAGGGCCTCGCCACGGCAGGACTGACTGTCTTGTTTAGGCTGACACCAACCTCTCCACCCAGCTGCTGCTGAGTCCATTTTACAGATGGAGACACCGAGCACAATCAGAAGTGGAACGGCCCGCATTCCGCGGCTAACAGGGATGCAGCAGGAGGCTGAGAGCCCAAAACCTCCACAGGGCCCCACACGCTTCCTCGGCCCCCAGGTTCATGGTAAACGGGGTCCCCGGGGTGTGAGCAGGGCCCGTTTCAAGTCCCCAAGGGGGCTGGACCTGGAAACATTCGTCACCTTGGTACATGTATTCCTTCAACTGAAAGGGGGAAAACCCGGGGTGCAGCTCCCCGTGGGGACCCGGCGCTCGATTCTGCCACCCCTGCCGCCCCTGCCCCCACGCAGGGTGCAGTGAGGAGTTGGGTGCCTGCAGGCAGAGGGGCTCCAAGCTGCGATGAGCCAGGCCGCCATTCACGCACAGACAGGTACTGAGCACCTCCTGTGTGCCTGGGGCCACAGCCGGAATAAGACACCCCCGCACCTGCTCCATGCACGTGACTCATGGAGGGTCAGCAAGCAAATGAAGGAAGCTCCCGAGGGCTGGACAGGAGCTGTGACAGAGGACGGCCTGGCGGGGGAGGGCCACCCCAAAGGCCTCCCTAGTGATGGAAAATCTGAGGGACAGTCCTCCAGCGGGGAGGCTGGGGAGAAGCCCAGTGGGGCCCAGGGGGAGACTGCGGGTGAGGGGGTTGATGGGGGGCCACCGAGAGGAGCCTGGGAACACTAAGTGCTTCCCCTGCTGCCGGTTCTGAGGAAGCCTGCACAGGTAAGGACGCGAGTCCCCAGCTCCCGGCGCCCCTGCCGGCTGCCAGCCCCTCCAAGGACCGTCACCAGGAGCATGTGTGCGCAGGTGGGCCAGGAGCTCCGGGAGACCCCCCAGATGAACCAACCGCTAAGTTCCTTCACCAAACTCACTGGCAAATAGGGGACATGGGAAGGGAGCTCCCTGCAGGGATCCTGGGGAAACAGACCAGAGCCTGCCATCATCAGGGGGGCCACCGCCCCAGAGGAAGGTCCACGGGTCCTGGGTCAGGGAAGGGACCCCACCTTCCATGCTATTCTGCAAATAGGGAGTTGGGTGGGGTCAGGGGGAGAATGATCTTCTTGGTCCAGATCTGAAGTCTCATGGGGGGAGGGCATGTCCAGGGTCCAGAGGGGATCCCAGAGCCTCACAGAAGAGGCTGGAGACCTGGCTCTGGTCCTGCCGAGGTCCCCTTTCTGGGCTTCAGGGTGGAGACCTCAGATCTCCTAGGTCCCATCCAGTGGGGTGAAGGAGCCCTACAGGATACAGAGGTGGGGTCCGAGGGCTCCCCAGCAGGAATGGGGTAGGGGGTGCAGGAGGCTGAGATGGCTTGAGAATGTCTCAGGTCACAGGAGCTGGTGGCAGCAGGGGCGGAGGTGGGCTCCGAGCCTCCCTAGCCCACCCCCACAGGGGCAGCGGGGCAGGAGCTGCTGGGAGGTGGCAGCCGGCTCCTCAGGGGCCACAGAAAACAGGGATTTTCACACGGAGGTGAGCCAGCACCTGGAGCTTACACCGCCTCTGGTGAGCCCCTCCCCCCGGTGGGGCGCAGGGAGAGTAGAGAAGGCAGATGTGGAGGGGGAGTGCTCCAGAGGCCTGGTCCCCACCAGGTAGGGGGCTCCAGCTATGACACCTGACTATTTCTGTTGCAAATCGAAGGGGAGAGTCCTGTATGTCCCCGTGTCCTGTCACCTGTCCTTACCTGGAGGAGGAGGCACATAGAGGGCACAGGGCTGTGGCCTCTCCTGGCTGCACCCTGGCTGCCTCTCCCCCTGTGTTCCCGTAGCAGTGTGGCCTCAAAGCTCCCTGCTCCTTCTGCGCCTCCGCCTGGCTCACCGCACCTCCGCATCCCCCTGAGCGCTGGGGGCCAAGCCAGAGCGCAGGGAGACCCTCCGCCCGCCGGCCTCTGGCACTGGCTGCCCCGGCCAGGCTCTCCTGTGGCTGAGTGCCCCAACCTGCTCCCAGACCCAGGAGGGTTTGCAAGGTCCCAGCAAAGGAACCGGGTTCCTGGGAGTCCCTGAGGGGCCAGGCGCTAAGAGTGCAGAGGGTGCCGGCTTAGGGCGGGCCTCAAAAGAGTCCTCAAGCAGAGGCGAAAAGGGGACAGGCGGGGACAAAGTGCGGGAGGCCAAACTTCGGCTGGAAAGCAGGAATGGAGGAGACGCGAGGGGGCGGGCCAAACAGGTCGGTGAGCCGGCGAGGCCAGGGGTGGGGACCCGGGACCCTCCAGGTGGCACTGGCGGCGCTCGTCCCGGCCGCCTCCCCTCCCCCAGCCCTGATTGGCAGGCGGCCTGCTACCGGCCGCGAGCGCCACAGCGCCCCGGGCGCCCAGGCGAACGCGATCGGCCCCCCGCGGGAGTAGGAGGGGGCGCCCGGCTATATATAGCGGCTCTGGCGCGGCCGGCGCAGCGCGCAGGGAGGCGCGCACCGCTCCGCAGGGTCCCCGCCCGGGCCGCGCGTCCCGCCCCGCCGCCCGCCGCCCCATGCAGCCCGGGTAGCTGCCGGCGCCCGGGGGCCCCGTCGCTCGCCTCCCGCTCCTCCGTCGGCCGCTCACTCCCCGCCCGGGCCCGGGGCCGTGCGCTCCCGCGGGCCGCCACCGGCGCAGCTCGGCCCCGCGGCTTCCCGGGCGCACGGCCCGAGGGCCGGGATGGCGGGGCCCCGGGCGGCAGCGGCGGCGCTGCTCCCGGCGGTCCTGTGGGCCGTGCTGGCGCCCCGGGCCGCCGCCGCCCCCGCTGCCCCCAACGGCACGCTGGGGGCCGAGCTGGAGCGCCGCTGGGAGAGCCTGGTGGCGCGCTCGCTGGCGCGCCTGCCGGTGGCCTCGCAGCCCAAGGAGGCGGCCGTCCAGAGCGGCGCCGGGGGCTACCTGCTGGGCATCAAGCGGCTGCGGCGGCTCTACTGCAACGTGGGTATCGGCTTCCACCTCCAGGTGCTCCCCGACGGCCGCATCGGCGGCGTGCACGCGGACACGAGCGACAGTGAGTAGGGCGGGCGGGCGCGAGGGGTCGGGGCCCCGGGCCGCGGCCGCCCCTTCCGAGGTCCGGGCCGGCACCTGCTGGCGGACTCCGGTTGCGGCCCGGCCGGCGCGGGACGCGAACGCTCCCGGGCCCGGGAGTCGCCGCTGGTACAGCCTTTGCCGCCCGACCGGCCGAGCCCCGCCTCCCCGCCTTCGGACGCCCGGGCTCCGGGTGCGGAATTCCAGGGCCTGCGTCCGTGGGCACGGGACGAGCGGCGCCGCCACCGGCACCCGCGGGGGCCCGGGGAGCGCGTCCTGTCCGCGGCCGCCTGGGTCCTACCGTCCGGGACTGGGCGCGGCCGGGCCGGGAGGCCAGCGAGCCCGCGCCCGCGCACGCGGGGCTCCGGGACCCCTGGACATCCATCCGCACCCCAGAAACGGGGGTCCCGGAGGCTCGCAGGCCGAGGAGGGGGAGGGGCGGGCCCGGGTCCCCTGCCCAGGAGTGACCGGCGCCCCGCCCCCAGGCCTGCTGGAGCTCTCGCCGGTGGAGCGGGGCGTGGTGAGCGTCTTCGGAGTGGCCAGCCGGTTCTTCGTGGCCATGAGCAGCAAGGGGAAACTGTACGGATCGGTGAGTAGCGCCCGGCCGGCGGAGCCCCGGGCTGGGGCCGAGCGGCGGCATCGCCTGGATCCTGCAACTGTGGTGGGTCACAGGACTGCCACCACCGGCCGTCCCCAGGCGCCTCGAGCTGAGCCAGGGCAGATGAACTGGGCGAGTCCAGACTGGGGTCAGAGCCCCAAAGACAGGGACCGTGAGGTTTCTGCCATCCCCAAGGGGCCTCCACCGCTCCCTCGGGAGGGGTCCTCTGCAGCCTTGTCCTGGTGGGTTCCCGCCGGCAGCACCGAGGTCTTGGGGGCGGCCTCCGGGCTGCCAGGTGCCTGGTGGGCTGGGGCAGCTGCTGCCGCAGTGGGCTGGCCACTGACACCCCCAGCTCGCAGGAGAGACCTGCACCCAGAGCAGGGCGGGGCCAGAAAGGAGCTCCTGGCTGAGTGGCCCTCGAGGTTCCTTGGCCAGGAGGGGGCCCCTCCTGACGCTGTCCCTTCTCCTCCCCAGCCCTTCTTCTCGGAGGAGTGCAAGTTCAAAGAGATCCTCCTTCCCAACAACTACAATGCCTACGAGAGCTACAGGTACCCAGGCACCTTCATCGCCCTGAGCAAAAACGGCAAAACCAAGAAGGGGAGCCGAGTGTCGCCCGCCATGAAGGTCACCCACTTCCTGCCCAGGCTGTGACCCCCGGCCTCCCGCCCCCGCGCCTGGGTGCTCGGGGGCCTTTCTTCATTCAGATGGACAGTTTAATGCAAGAGTAGGTGTAAGATATTTAAATTAATTATTTAAATGTGTATATATTGCCACCAAATTATTTATGGTTCTGTGGGTGTGTTTTGTAATTTTTTTTTTTTTATGAAAAGACAAACAGAATGAAATGAAACCAAACACACAAACAAAAACCCAGCCCTGGGTTCCCTGGTAAGACAGTGGAGGCCCTTCCGCTGGAATTCTTTAACTTGTCAAAAAGTTGTCACAAGTGTGCTGCTACTGTGTGTGTGAAAACGGTGACATCAGGCTCCGGTCCCAGCCCTGCTTGGCACGGTCCCCGGCACCGTGGTGGGGAGCGTTCCCGTGTCTGGAAAGGCCTTCCTGGGGCTCTGGGGCCGCCGAGGACCCTCCGCCCCGCTCCTCTGGGCCCTGTCGCTATCCGTCAGGACATATCACCTGACTTGGGGACAGAAAGTGCACTGTGGGGGTGCGCCCCGCCGCTCTGTTTTTAGATCTGCCGAGACTGACCTCTGAACTTGCCTGTAGTCAATCTTCCCCGATCTCCCCGATGGGGCAGCCTCTTAGACAGCTCTCTAAACTCCTGTGTTCATTTTTTGGATCAGCCACAGCCCGCGTTTCTCTGTGGCCACTGGGAAGAGGCACAAACAAAGCGATTTTGTAAATCTGACGGGAAGGAACCGATATCCCAAGGGAAAGCTAGACATGGGCTGATAGGTGTGTTGGCAACCAAAACCCTAGCGATAAAAATGCAATTTGTGATAGCAGCCAAGTCATAAAATACAGAATTTTTTTTAAATGCATGTCCCTGTGCTTTGGGCTAAGAACCAGCTGATTTTGGGTGAAATGTCCTCATAACTGTACAAACAGTTTGCGTGGAGGAAGATGCCGTTTCTCTCCATTGCATTCCCTGATTAAGTGGATTATTTAACATCTACCTCGAGAGCCCTTCAGCCGGTCGTCTGGCGAGATCTGCAGGAAGCTCCGAGCGGGTGCAGGCGCGCGCCGTCCTCAGTGTCTCTTTTTCCATATGTAGCCAAAAAGGATCGCAGATAGCGTCGGTGCGCCCCATTCAAACCTTGTCACGTTTGAGCTATCTTTACCCCGCGATTTACTTTTAGTAAGGATAATCATGGTGAAAATATTTGCAGACAGCTGTTAGAGTGCACTATATGGTCACCCAGTAACCTTATATTTTTCTTTATATATTTTACAAATGTAACCCCTGTCGTTGCAGCCGAGATGGAGGGGCAGGGTCGGTGCCGGTTAAAAAAAGTTCCGAGGTGATGGCAAACGTTTAATTTTAATGAATGACTTTTTCGAGCGCATATAAAATGACCTTAGCTCGCTACCAGGAATGCTCCGAATGTTTCGTCAAGACTTTAATGCTCGCCCAGGATGTTTCTGGCCGGCGTCCTGAATTAACTTTACGGAAGTCTACAGGCGGCAGGACTGGACAGTCCGATCGGAGACTTTTGTCTTTCACATTCCTTCTTGAAGCCCTTTGGTTCGAATGCAAATCATCTGCCTAAAACCCTGTCCTTACTCCCGGGCGGCTCTCGAAGCCTGACCACCGGACCAGCCATCTTCACCTGCCCTTCATGCGGCCAAGTCCAAGTGGCTTCGATTTTAATCTGTGTCCTAGACGCCAGGGGTCCTGAGGAAACAGGATGCTCACAGAGCTCCGTGCTGATGGGGCAGGGGGGCGGGGGGGCGGGCTGGAATGGGGGGACATTCTGGCTTTAAAGGACTCGCATCTAAGTCTTACATGCCTTGAATTATGGCACGAAGTCTCGTCTCTGAGCTCAGTCACATTGTCAGGAATTGAGATGTCTTAGTGCAGAGCGTGGTCAGCCCTGACCACGCGCGCGTCCTCAGCGAGGAGTCGCGGGTACAGCCTCGAGCCTTGGGACTGGACCTTTGCAGGATGACAAGGTGCTTCTACTTCTGTGATGGGATTTAAGGTTCCTGTATTTCCCAGGGTTTCCAGGATCTGTCTGTAGTTTTATACAGGTGCCGACCTGTGTTGTGATAAATGTGCCGTGCACATTGAGATGCCGAATAAATGGAAACATTTATCATGTATGAAAAAGAGCCCCACTGGACTTGATGGAGAGCCTTGGGGAAGGTACTGAAAACAATTAAAACCTGCCCTGAAATGCCAAGTGTGTGGCTCCCTCCCCGTCTCCCAGGGTCTATTTGAGGCCTTGAGCCTTGCATGGCTGGGGGTGGGGGTGGGGGAGACGAATTTTGACCAGCTGTGTCCACACAAATGTGGCCTTGAAGACGGGAGCCTAGTGGGGTGTGAGTGTCACCGAGGTTTGCGAGGACTCTGAATCTTGCAGTTTATTCGTGATGGGGCCAGTTCACACTGTCCCCACGCCGGGACTGGCCAGAGCTCTGTGCCCCCTGCCCTGGCCTGGCACGGGCCACAGCACTTTCCTGCGGGTGGGGAGCGAGCCCCCAGAGGCGATCATCAGAAGATTGGCTCAGGGGGCGCGCGCGTGGGACTCAGTCGGTTAATCGTCTGAATTTGGCTCAGGTCGTGACCTCAGTTTGTGGGTTCGAGCCCCACATCCATCGGGCTCTGCTGACATCTCGGAGCCTAGAGCCTGCTTTGGATTCTGTGTCTCCCTCTCTCTCTGTGCCACCACCCCCCCCCCCACGCTCTGTCTCTCTCTCAAAAATAAAAACACTGAAAAATAAAAATAAAAAATATTGATTCAAGTGGAGTTTTCAAACTCTTAAATAGATGCCACCAAGGAGTCTTGAAATCAACATAATGACTATGACTAGCGTTTTGTACAAAGGAAATGGGGTAGTCATGTTGAGTAGAAACTTCCAGAGCATGTCCGTCCCAGGAAGGGTACAGGTTAGTTTGTGAGCGCTATGTATTTAATGAGTCTCTACTAGGACGTGACATACAACGTGTTTATTCGTGTGGATTGCAATAAAAAAAATTAAATGGTGAGCCAATCCCTTGACGGAAAGACCCAGCGAAGGCAGTCAGGGCTGTGGGATCCCTAATTGTACCTCCCAGACATCACATTCTCTCTCTTTCCCTGCTTTTCGATGCCAGAGACCCAGCTGTGCCCAAGACACACACGGGCAGTGTTAGGGGTTAAATCGTGGTCCCTAAAAAGGAGATGTTGGAGCCCAGGCCCACAGGACCTAGAATATGACCGTGTCTGGGGATACGGTCCTTGAAGACATAATTGGCGTGGGCTTCAATTCCACGTGGCTGGTGCGCCTCTAAAAAGTTCATGGGAAGAAACAGACAGACAGAGAGGAGGTCGGGGTGTCGTGTGTACCCGTGGAGGGATTCCGGAGGACACCGGCCAAACCGGGGGACCCCGAGCAGGTTCGTCCTCAGCCTCGGAGGGAGTCACGCCGAGCGCACCTTGATTTCAGACTTCCGGCCTCCAGAGCGGGGACTCCATGCGTCCCAGTTGTGTGAAGCCACCCAGTGCGGTGGCTTTTTGTCCCTCACATTTCGTCCCAGGTGGGGGTTCGGGGCAGGGATGGGGCCCAGAGCCCTGACTGGCCAAGTCCAGGCTTGGCCTTTCTTCTGCCGCCCCTGGGGTCCCCAGAGGGTCTGGCCAAACACCCCAGGCCTCGTCCAGCTGCTGGATTGAAAGCCTCCCCGTCGGTGGCAAAGCCCAGCAGCTGAACAGTTTCCACAGAGCCTTCCCGCCTCTGGCACCATCTGCGGAGGGGCCTGGGGGGGCCGGGGGGCCACGTGCTCACTTGCATGCCCACTACGTGCCGGGCACGGGTCTAGGAGCTCGGGTGGCTAAGTGAGGAGAAGGAAGGGCCCTCGTTACAGTGAGGGAGGCCCTGCACGGTACACGGGGCCGCCCCCGAGAGAAAGGGGGAGCGAGGTGGGGCAGGCCGGGGCCCCACCCTGGCCACGCTGGGAAGTCGCCTTTGAGCAAAGACCGGAAGGCTGGGAGGAAGGAAGCCAGTCTGGGAAAAGTGTTCTGTGGCCGAGGGAACAGCCAGGGCTGAGATGCTGAACTGGGGGCCCCTTGGAGGGGCCGGGGGTGCTGGGGTGCAGGGCGGGGTGGGGCAGACCGAGAGGCCGGTCATGGGGACTGAGCAGAGAAGGGGGCTACCGGCGGGGGAGAGTGGATGGCTCGGTTCGGGGACCATGCTCTCTAGAGTGGGGGCGTCCTGAACGCAGGGGAATGGCCTGCTGCCCGGGCCCCTTCTCTGGCCCGTGCTCCCCACCCCGCCCTCCCCGGGAGCCAGCCTCAGGCCCACTGCCTCCCAGCTGTGAGACCTTGGACAAGCCCAGGGACTCGGCTGTGTGAGGACCCGGGACTTGACGCAAGGCCCACAGTAACTGCTGCCTTTTGTTATTGTTATTCTCCGAACGTCCCAATCCTTTTGACCTCGGTGCCCGGGAGTGCTGTCCCCTGTGAGCAGAGGCCCTCCCGTGCCGGCGGCTCCTCGGAGGGACTGGGTCACACCCCAGATTCCTCCTCCTCCAGGCGGCCTCCCAGGTTCACCCCTCCTGCCTAAAATCGGAGGGGCCGAGTTCCCCACCCCCAACCCCGGCTCCGCCCATCCAGAATCCTTCCTCAATGCTAATACTTTGTAATTGTTCTTGGTTCAGAGTTTGAATCCTACAGGTTTCCTAAAGGATGGGGGAGGGGAGGCCGGGCCGCACGGGGGCAGGGAGGGCAGCCAGTGCTGAGGCCCCGGGAGGAGTTGGACCCTGAAATGCCCCCTTCCCACTTGGAGCCTCAGACGCTTTCCACTTGGGGCCGCGACACCCTAGAATATGCATGTCCACCCACCTGCCCAGAGACCCGGGGCTGGCCTTGGGGTCACCGCGGCCCCGCATCCGGCTGAGTTGTCTCACCTACCTCCCTGCCGCCCCCCTCAACTCACCCCTGACGACCCACTCTCGGGGCCTGCTCGGCACCCACGGCCCAGCCTGCCTCCCTGGGCTGAAATGAGGGTCAGGATCACAGCCCTTGCTTGGCACGGCCGCAGCATCACAAGCCACCCCAGAGCCAGTGGCTGAACAGGGCGGTTTTTATCAGACTCCTGAATCTGTGCGCCGGGACCCGGCCCGTGATTCCCTGCAAACCGGGGGCTTGGAACAACAGAGATCCGCCATCTCACCATGGGGTGGGGGGGGGGGGCCCGAAGTCTGAGATGAAGGTGTGGGCAGGGCCGCTCCCCCTCTGGGGTTCTGGGGAGTCCTTCCTGTCTGCTCCAGCTTCGGGGGGCTTGCGGCCGCATCCCTCTGGCCTCTGCCTCCACGGGGCCTCTCCTCTGTGTCCCCGTCTGAATTTCCCTCATCTTTCGGGGACACTGGTGGTTGGGTTTGGGGCCCATCCTAAGCCGGTGTGACCTCGTCTTGATGAATTACATCTGCTAAGACCCCATTTGTCTCACAGGTTCTGAGCGGAAGTCAATGGGGGCGCCGGGAGTGGGCTCACCCGCCCAGAACCTCAGTTGCTTCTGATCTGTTGTTGAACTCACGACTCAGGGGCGCCTGGGAGGCTCAGCCGGCTAAGCGTCCGACTCTTGATTTCAGCTCAGGTCACAATCTCAGGCTCTTGAGATCCAGCCTCACATCGGGCTCTTTGCCAACAACTCGGAGCCTCCTTGGGGCCCTCTCTCCCTCTCTCTCTGCCCCTTCGCTGCGTGTGCACTCTCTGCCTCTCAAAATAAAATAAATAACTTTAAAAATTTTGTTAACATTTATACATTCTTGAGTGAGAGAGGTAGAGAGTGAGCAGAGGAGGGGCAGAGAGAGAGAAGGAGACACAATATGAAGCAGGCTGCAGGCTCCGAGCTGTCAGCACAGAGCCCGACGTGGGGCCCGAACCCACGAACTGTGAGATCATGACTTGAGCCAAACCCGGATGCTTAACCAACTGAGCCACCCAGGCGCCCCCAAAACCCATTAGATTTTTAATGTGCTCAGAACTGGCTTCCCTGCTCAGCACCTTGCCCCATGCCCACCCCCCCACCCCCGTCTTTATTTTTGTTGTGGTCAAATAAAACCTCAATCTTCCATCGTCACTGTTTTTGAGCGGAATCGTTCATGGTCAGAACTGCTCTCACTTTGTTCAACCTCGCCATCAGCCATCTTGTCAAACCAGAGCGCTGTCCCCATGAGACCCTGCCTCTCCATTTCAGCCTCCCCAGCCCCCCGTCCGGGCTCCCACCCTCCTCCCTACTTTGTGAGTCTGTGAGTCTGTGGATCTGAGGGCTCTAGGGGTCTCACATGGCACAGAATTTGTCCTTCGGTGTTTGTCCTGCTTACGTCACTTGCACAAACATCCTCAAGGTCTGTCCATGCGACTGCAGTCTCCTCCCTAAGGCTGACCAAGACCGCCCGGTGTGGATGGGCCACATTTTGCTTGTACTGAAACATCGATGGCTATCGGGATGCCTCCGCCTTTTAGCGCCTGGGGATGGGTCTGTTGTGAACACGGGTGCGTGTGCATCTCCTCCGGACCCTGCGCCTAGAAGCAGAGTTACCGGACCGTACGGAAATTCTACTTTTAATTTTGGGGGCGGACCGGGCCTGCTGTTTTCTACAGCAACGTGCCACCCTCCCTCCCACCGGCAGGGCCCGGGGGTTCCGAGGTCCCTGCTTGCCCGCCAACACTTGCTTTTTCTGTTTTATTGACCGGCAGCCACCGCATGGATGGGTGTCGCCTTGTGGCGCTGATTCGCACTTGCCTGAGGATTAGTGATGTTGAGCATCTTTTCATGTGCTTATCGGCCTCTTACTCGGCTGTCATCTTTGCAGAAGTGTCTATTCAGGTCCTTTGTTGGGTTCTTAATCAGCTTGCTGTTGGGTTCTCGTCTGCCTGCCTTCTGGGTATTGATGCCTTGTTAGACCGGGAGGTGTAAATATTTTCTCCCCGCCGTGGGTGCCTGTTTTTTCTGTACGCAGTGTCTTTCGATGCACAGGATTTAAAAATGTTCAGGGCGTCTAATGCGTCCGTCCTTTTCTTTTGCCGCCTGTGCCTCTGCTGTCCCACCCAAGAAATCACTGCTGACGCCGGAAAGCGTTTGCCCTGCATTTTCCTCCATGAGCTTCCGAGCTGAGGCTCACATGGAAGCTGCTGATCCACTCGGAGGTTATTTCTGTTCGTGGTGCCGGGTCCGGGCCGTGTCCTTACCTGGCAGGTCGCTGACTTTCTTTCTCGGCGGCCTGTGCATTCGACGGTGAGCGGGGCTGTGCTGTCCCTGCAGAGGCTGGAGGATGCCCGGGAGGTGAGGAGGGGATGCCTCCCGCCGGCTTGTCCCCCGAGTGGTCATTCCTGGTGCTTCCGGGCAGTGACCAGGGTGTCCTGGGGTCACATCCAGAGTGATGTGACCTATTTCACGTCGTGAGCTCGCTTTCACCCCACCTGCCCCCTCCCCAAGAGCCCCATGGCCTATACGCGAGGGTCAGGAGGTCTTTGGCTCTAGTGCCTTTAGGGGGCCTCAAACTTCGGACCGCCTTCCACACCCCTGCTCCCCGGGGCGGCTGGGCTGGCGACGCCCTCCGCGTGAGGTGTCCCGAACGCAGACTGGGACCCAAGTCAGCCTCGGTTGGGGTGCTCTGCAACCCGCCTTCCCCTGCATATGCACACACACACACACACACACACACACACACACACGGTCACGGGGTGAACACACGGTCACGGGGTGACCAGATGACTCCAGGACCTCCAGGATGTGTGCCTGTGAGGTCAGCCTGGGACCCTGGGGGCAGGTCACCACGCAAGGGTGCTCTCTCTGACCCCTCAGCCTCAGTGCCCACACCTCTGCCTCTGGCCTCGGGCAGTGGCCATCCCCAGAGCCACCCCGCGTTGGTCCTGAAAGGTCTCTCTGTGAGCGCTGTCATCCCCTGGACTCTGGCAGCGGTAGGGGGCTGGGGCTGGGGAGAGTTCTGAGCAATGAGACTGAACCCCTCCGAGTCCTGTGTCTTCGACCGCAGGCAGGAAATAATAGTTCTAAGCCCTTCCAGCGGGTTGTTCGGGGGCTGAGGGAGGCGAGGCAGTGCTCCTGGAGTGTCACACCCTCAGGGGACACCAAGGCTGCCACCACTCAGTCCCAGGGGGCCGTGTCATCCTGGGCTCTCATTCCTCCTGCATAACTTAAAAAAATTTTTTTAATGTTTATATATTTTTGAGAGAGAGTGAGCGAGCAGGGGAGGGTCAGAGAGAGAGGGAGACACAGAATCCGAAGCAGCTCCAGGCTCCGAGCTGTCAGCACAGAGCCCGACACGGGGCCCAAACCCACAAACTGAGATCATGACCTGAGCCGAAGCCGGGTGCTTAACCGACTGAGCGCCCTGGGCGCCCCCACCGTAAGACTTTAACTGCACCTACATAGGTCGTGTGCTTTGACATGCCTGACGTCTTCGCCGCCACCAATCCCTCTGTTACTTAAGCCATTTTCAGACTGCACAGCACCAGCTGAAATGGAAAAGCACCGCCTCTGGCCGCACGCAGGAGGTGACCTGGGGACAACCTTGAAAAGCGACATGGCAGTGGCCTGCCCAAGCTCTGAGCCTGGGGCTCACTCTTTCTCTCTCTCTTTTTAAAGAGGGAGATTTGCAAGTGTTAGAAACTCACTGTCACCAAACAGAAACCTTCTCCTCTTAATGAGCGTGGCCTAAAGGGACTATCTCACTGTGACATTCCAAGGGATTTAATGGCACCCTTGTCCCACCTAAAATCAGCCCTCCCGCTGGGGCCAGCGGGACTCCCTGCCCTTGGAGAATATACCCTTTTAATACACACAAAGGGCCGAGACAGCGCAGCCCCTGGGTGCGCAGGGAGCGTCCCCTCCACACCGGCCCGCTGCCCTGTGCACAGACTCCCGGGTAAAATACAAAATGGCAGATGGAGGTTCATGGAAGTTTGACAATGGCTGTGACTTCTCTGACCCCCTCCCCCCAATAGAAGGACACGGTGCACCTCCTAAGGCAGGGTCACGAGAGGCGGTCCAGCCTCCACCCAGCTCATGGGCCCTGTCCCTGCAGCCTTGAGCTACCGCGCCGGAGCCCAAGGACCCGAGGTGGCCATGTTGGCCAGAAGCCCGGGCACAGGACCCGGAAGCTTCCAGCTCGGGTCTTCGGAGCTGAGACTCCAGACGTCTTGCGGCAGAGGGCCAGCCGCCTTGTGTCCTGCCCAACGTCCTTACGACGGGGTCTGTGAGCCCAGTAAAGCGGCTGCTGCCTTTCTTTCTTTCTTTCTTTCTTTCTTTCTTTCTTTCTTTCTTTCTTTCTTTCTTTCTTTCTTTCTTCCTTTTTCTTTCTTTCTTTCTTTCATTCTTTCTTTCTCTCTCTCTCTCTCTCTCTCTCTCTCTCTCTGTTTCTTTCTTTCTTTTAATATTTATTTGTTGTTGAGAGAGAGAGCCAGCACAGGGAGGTGGCAGAGAGAGAGGGAGAAGGGATCCGAAGCAGCTCCAGGCTCCGTGCCGGCAGCAGTGCACCCAGTGCGGGGCTCGAACTCGCAAACCACGAGATCATGACCTGAGCCAAAGTCAGATACTCAACCGACTGAGTCCCCCAGGCGCCCCCCCCATTGTTGCCTTTTGTGCTACGTTTTGAGGGAGGGGTGCCAGGAGCAGGCTGTGCCGGATCTGGGGGGCACACAGCCATCCCTCTCTGTGGCCCGCTCACCCCCCAGGGCCACGGGCCATCCAGGGCAGGCCGGCGGGCACTTTGCTTCCTTGGTGTTGGGAGGGGAGCCTTTGGAGGCTTTGTGCAGATTCCGGGCTTTCCTCATGCCCTGAGGAACCCCAGCCTCCGGGCCAACAAGTGCCCCTCGGGTCTCCCTGGTGGACAGCAAACGGTCCCTTCTGAGCCCTGAGGATCAGGGGGACACGATGTGACAGGATGGACTGGTCCTGGCCCCAGGAACTGGCCGAGAGCTGCCACTTGCCCCTGAGGCCAAGGAGCCGAAAGTCTGTCCCTGAAGGAGTCTGCAGAGAGGGGACAGCGGCCCCGCCTTCAGGCAGGTGTCACCCGTGCTGTTCAGCCTGAGAGGCTACGGGCTGAGGGGAGACACAGCCATGAGCAGGTGCAGAAAAATGACAGCTTGTCCGAGGGGCCCGAGCCGCCCGACGGGGGAAGACCCAGCACACCATGGAGTTGGGGGGCTCGGTCAGCCAAGCGTCCGACTCTGGCTCAGGTTACCATCTCACGGTTTGTGGGTTCGAGCCCCGCGTCGGGCTCTGTGCTGATGGTGGAGAGCCTGCTTGGGATTCTCTCTCTCTCTGCCCTTCCTCCGCTCACGCTCTCTCTCTCTCTCAAAAATAAACATTAAAAATAAATGAATAAAAAGGACATTTCTTAAAGAGATGCCATTAAGACACAGGAACCAATGTTAAAAATGAGTTTTAAATGTTCAGTAGATGGATTTTTTTTTTAAGGGTCCGTCTGCAGGACCACTCAGAAGAAATACCTTCCAATGCATCTGTCTCCCTGCTTTCCTGTGGTTCTGCCCCGGGGCCTTTGCACGCTCACCTGCTGGGTCGCCTTCCCATCAGCCCGTTCTTGGCTTCAGCTCGGCAAGGAGAGGCTGGCCTCCCCGTCACACCCCCCTGGTGGCAACTGCGTTGTCTGAAATGACCAGGGGCTCTGTGGGTCAGGGCTTGCCTGTCTGGGTCAGGACTGTACCCCAGAGAGGGGGCAGGGCACACTGGGGACCCTCAGTATGTGTTTGTTGAATGAATAACAAAGAATACGTGGAATCTGGGCGTCCGGTGACAACTGGGCTGGGATTGGTCCCCGTGGCTCAGGACAGGTCGCAGAAGCAGGAGAAACCTGCCTGAAGGCAATACGTACAAACCTATTTATGTGGAGGCTGCCTGACGCGTCTGCGGGGGCCATTCTATTATCAATTTCTTTCTATGAATCAACTCATTTCTTAAGGTGTTTTTTTTTATTTGGAGGGGGAGGGGCAGAGAGAGAGGGAGAGAGAGAGAATCCCAAGCAGGCTCCGCACCGTCAGTATGAAGTTTGATGTAGCGCTAGATCCTGGGAACGGTGAGATCATGGCCGGAGCTGAAATCAGGAGCCAGAAGCTCAGAGCACCTGGGGGCTCAGTTGCTTAAGCGTCCGGCTTCGGCTCCGGTCATGATCTCACGGTTTGTGGGTTCGAGCCCCGCGTCAGGCTCTGTGCTGACAGCTGGGAGCCTGGAGCTGCTTCAGATCCCGTGTCTCCCTCTCTCTCTGCCCCTCCCCCATTTGTGCACCTGTGCGCTCTCTCTCTCTCTCTCTCTCAAAAATAAATAAACATTAAAAAATTTAAAATTTCTACCTTTTAGGGGAAAAAAGACGCTAGATGCCGAAAATGGCCACAGGCCCATCATGTTCCGGCAGCTCTCTGGCCAAGGGGTGGAGTCTGTTTCCCCCGCCTTGAACCTGCGCCTGGCCTGCCGGCCACTGAGGTCAATGGAGGGCAGGAGCCCAGAGCGGGGTGCGCCCTGGGCCTGTGGGCAGGGCCTCCCCGACACTCACACTTCCCAGGGGAGCCCCCCGGCCCCTTCCCAGCTCCTTGACACCAGCCTGGGCTTCAAGAGAGCAGCAAACAGAGCCTGCGGTAAAGCCTGGGGCCTGCCGAGCCCCGGCCCTTTGAAACCGGCTCCAGGCCTGGCCTGATTTGTACTTCAGAGCTAATGTGATTAGAGATGAGATTGTCACCAGGATATGTTAATGGGTTCAGACAGGTCCCAGTCCCCTTCCTGGGGCGCTGCCCCAGATGACTGGGGCCTGGTGTCTTGGAGCACAAGGGTGAGAGGTGCTGGGGGGCTCTGGGGGGCTCTAGGAGGCTCTAGGGGAGATCTGGGGGACGGTGGGGGTCTCTGGGCAGAGCCTGGGCTGGGTCTGGGGCCCCCTCTTTGCTGAGATCCTTGCTTTGGGTCTCGCGGGGTCTAAAGCCTGCGTGGTGGGTGCTGTGGGTGTCTCACCTCACAGGTGAGCAAAGTCGGGCTAAAAAGCCAGAGTTTGCCTGGGCGGTGTGTGTGGGGAGCACATCAGGCCCCCAAATATCGCCAGCCCCGTACTGTCCTTCAGCCCTTCTCCCCACTGAGAGAAAAAGAGAGCGTCCAGGCTGGAAAGATAAGAGCTCGCAGGTGTGAGAGCGGGTCCCGGGGCAGGTGTAACAAATGACCACACGCCCTGGGGGCTCAGACAACAGAAGGTGTTCTCTCCGGGTCTGGAGGCCAGAAGCCGGAGATCAAGGTGCGGGCAGGGCCGCGCTCCCTCTGGAGGCACAGGGGGTGGGCCCTTCCTGCTCCGCCAACTTCGGTGGGGGGGGCTCCAGCCCTCCTGGGGGCGGCCGCCACCCTCCAGCCTCTGCCTCCATCTTCACCAGCCTTCTCTGTCCTGTCTCTGCTCTGCGTCTGCTTCTCCTTCTCCCGGGGGGACACCTGCTGTTAGGTTTGGGGCCCCCCCTAAACCCGGGCTGCTCTCCCCTCAAGACCCTCACCTTAATTACGTCTGCACAGACGCAGACCCTTCTTCCCGATAAGGTCACACACGCACACGTACCTTGTGGGGTCAGAACTTGCACACATCCTTTGAGAAGCACCATTCAAAGCGTTATCGAAAGGGGGCGCGCGCCCCGCCCCACCCCAGCCAGCCTCCTGGACTCCAGATGGAAGGTGGAGGGAGCTGGTGGCTGGGCCTATCCAAGGCCACGGCTCGGGCAGCGCAGAGGAGCGAGCCCAGGCCCGGACGCTGGGTGCGATCGGAGATGGAGCCCGTCTGGGCTGGTGGGAGCAAAGAGGCACAGCTCTCAGGGCCCAGCCCGGGAGGTCCCTGCCCCCGTCCCAGCCCCGTCTCCCGTCCTGCCCTCCATCCTTGTCCAGTGGGCCCCAGGGCCTTTGCACCTGCTCACCGGCCTGGAGTGTTCTTGCCCCAGATCTTCACAGGCAGGCTCCTCGGCCTCCCCAAACCTCCTCCCTGCCCCCAGCCAGAGCTCCCTCCCTCAGCCCCTGCCTTGGTGCCTCCACGGCCCAATCCACAAACCAAAGCCAGACCGTGGAGTTCATGTGTGCTGTGTGACTCCCCAAGCCTTGGAGCCCCGCGAGAGCAGTCTGTGCCCTTCTTCGGCGTCTCCATGACCGCCGCATCCCTGGCGTCCGGAGGAGCACCTCGCCCGCGGGCGGGACAACGTTTGTTGAGTGAAGGAGTGAGCACAGAGGGCCCCCTCCCTGGCAGCTCTGGCCTGGGGCAGTGGGCCACCCTCCTGTCTCTCAGGGAGGCCCTGGAGACCCTGAGGACAGGCGGGTCCTGGCTCCCAGCTGCCCCCGCCCCTGGGGTGGCCTGGTCCAGGTGGGGGCTGGAGAGAGCCCCGGGGAGGGCACAGCTGCCTTCACACCCGGTGTGGCGGCTTTGGTTTCGTCCTGGCTGCTTTGCTGGGGTGTGCGGTGCCTGCCTTGGAGCCTTTTGGTGACAAATGTGCATTTTCGTGAGCACGAGGGCCTCAGGAAATCTCCACCTATTCATGTGCAAACACCCAAACACCGGGCCTCCAATGCAGGAGGCCTCGACCAGCGAGGGTCAGAGGGTGATGGCCCCTCTCCCACAAGGCTCCCGTCCAGCTGGGTGTGGGGGACAAGGCCCTGGGTCCCCGAGGTGCCGCAGCATCTGCCTCTGCCTCTAGTCTGAGTCATTAGACCTCGATCCACAGCCACACCTTGAATACTCCCAGTGACGGGCGGCTCACTCATGGGACCAGAAGGACTGCATGCATGAGATGAAACCGAGCTTAATGTTTTGCTGGTGGCTTTGGTTGGGCTGCCTCGTCCTCCCTGGGGACACGCAAGAGTTATCAGACAGAATCGGGACGCCCAGTGAAACTTGAGTTTCAAATAAACCACAAATGCCTTTTTAGTGTAAGTATGTCCCAAAGAGCACACGGTTACCAGATTTGGGATATACTTGTATGAACAAATCATTAGGTATTGATCTGAAGTTCACAGTTAACTGGCATCCTGTGTTCACTTGCTAAATCTGGCAACTCTGGTCCCCAGTTCTTCCCTCTGGAGCCTGAGGACTCTTCTCTACACAGGGCGCGTCTCACGGAAGGACTGTGACCCTCCGTGTGTCACCTGTACTTAAAAAAAAAGGAGCAGGACAGATGGGGCTCAGGCTACCTGGTGGGGCCCATTTCTGGGTCCTGCCCCGCAGGCTGTGCAGAAGCTGTTTTCTCCTCCGGTGAGTGCCTTGGGATCACACACACCCTGTGCTGTGGCAGGCGGGAGGGTTCTGGAAGGCTCCCTGTCTCTGCCCCTCTTTACCCGGGCACAGCAGTAGGGCCCCTTTGCTCAAAAGCACTTCCAACTCCTGGTCCTCCTTCCGCTTGTCTTCCGGAGCCTCTGACCTTCTGGCCAGATCGCCAGCCTCCAGTCCCCGGTGGGGAGGGAGGGGGCAGGTCCGTCCATCCCCCACCCCTCCCTGGGGGCAGCGCTCCGTGCCCTCCTGGCTCAAACCCTGGCTGGCAGTTTCTTCCCCGGGGACCTTGCTGGTTTGTGGTTCCGAGCAAACGGTCCCATAGCCGACTCTGGACATGTGGCACCTTGAGGACCTCCCAGCCGTTGGGCGTCGGGCCCAGAGGGGCTGCGGGGCACCCACGACTCAGCACACACTTCCTGCCGCTGCCGATCTGCCCTGCCCTATTGCGGTGAAGGAGCAGACGCCCTCCTCCCCTGGAGCTTATGTTCTGGTTTGGGGGACAGGCAGGAAAGGAAACAAGGAAGAGGGCGCCTGGGGGGCTCAGTCGGTTGAACGTCCGACTTCGGCTCAGGTCATGATCTTGTGGTCGAGGAGTTCAAGGCCCGCGTCGGGCTCTGTGCTGACAGCTCGGAGCCTGGAGCTGCTTCGGATTCTGTGTCTCCCTCTCTCTCTGCTGCTCCCCTGCTCGTGCTCTGTCTCTCTCTGTCTCAAAAATAAATAAATATTAAAAAACAAAAGAAAGAAAATAAGATGACGTAGGTGCGTCCCTTCTAGAAGGCCGTTTCCAGAAGGCTGGACCACCTCGGGGGATGCTGGCCTGCGGACAGGATGTGGGCTGCAGTTTTAATTCAGGGAAGTCCTTGCTGAGAAGAGCGTGGCCTTCGCACACTGGCGTGAGGGTGAAGCCAGCAGGTGGACCCAGGGGGTGCCAGGCAGGGGGCACGGGGGGACCCAGGCCGGAGGCTACGGAGCAGCTCAGGTGCCAGAGGCGCCAGCGCCACCAGCCTTTCCCGGGGCTGACGGGGGAGCCCCGGGGGTCTGAGTGGGGCAGGGAGGTGGGAGAGGTGGGCTGGCCTAGCGGGGAGCTGGTTCTTCACAAACACCATGCTGTCCCAGCTCTCGGGGACAGCCGGGCCGCCTCCCTGTCCTTGACTTTGATGACGCCTGAGCCTTCAGATTGGAAATGCATTTGTTTTTCTCCTTTTCAATGAATGACTTATTTTCCGGTTTATAAAATGCACCCACCACACTTGCTCATGAGCTTACGGACCCGAAGAAAGAACGTAAGGAATTTCCCAGCAGCACAGGGTGCTCATCTCACCCCCTCCCCACAGCCAGGCATCTCTGCCCGGCCCCCTCACCCCTGCCGGGCCCAGCGCCCAGGCGTCCTAAGCCAGCGGCAACCCCGCGGGGCCCCACAGGCCCTGTGGGAGCAGATTCCAGGCCTAAAGATCCACCCTCGCCTCCGGCCACCGCATCCCGGAAAGGTCCGTGCCCGGCTGCCCGTGGGCTGGCTGCGGGCAAAGCAGGACAGCGTGGAGTTCCAGGGACCTCGGGCCATCAGCTGAGCACGGGGGCGTGGGGAGGAGGTAGGGGCAGCAGGACGAGACCCAACGAGGAGAGAAGGGGCGGCAGACAGAGGCCAGGAGCACCCCTGGCCCTGGGGAGGGGCGTGCGTCCAGCTCTGCTGTGCAGCCTTGGGCAAACCACTGACCCCCTCTGCTCTGTACGCCATGCAGCTGCGAGACGGCACTCGGGAGGCTGGGGCCGTACCGAAGCAGGCGAAGGCCTCCGGGGGCTGCGGGTGGACGAAAGCCACTGTGTGTCAGCCGGAGCGCGAGCGCAGAGCCATGCCAGCCAAGGGGGGAGGCGGCCGGAGGTGCCCACCCCCAGGCCTCCCTGGGCTGTCCCCTCCCGGCGCCTCCCTGGGCAGCACGGACGGCACGTGGCCTCCCGAGGCGGCTGCTCTCGGGGCCGAGCACGAGGCTGCAGCAGATGCCAGAGGGGACCTGCCTGGGTCCGAGTTCCTGGCTCCGCCCTGCCAGCCTGGCCCGCTGTGTCCTCTGCCCGGATGTCCCCTTCTCTCCTCTCTCCTGAGCCTGCTCCTCCTGCAAGGCCCACCTCCCACCTCATCCTGCTCGGCTGCTGACCTCTGGCTCCCGTGACCTGGGTCCTGGGTGCTGGGGGTCCCTGACGGGCTTGGGCTCCGAGGCTGCACCCCTTGAGCCCGCCCACCTGGGAGCCCGGGCCCCATCAACGCAGAGACTCTGGCCTTCTCGAAGCATCTTTCCATCCAACAGAACCCCGTCCCCTCTGTCTGGAACACCTGAAAGTCCTCTCTTTGCCGCGTGCTCCTAGCCCTGGACACACACGTCACGCCCCATCCCCCCCTCAGCCGTCACCAGAGGCCGGGAAACCCTTGCCAGCTCCGGAGGCCAGCGGTCCGCGAGGACCAGCAGCCCCGGGGGAGACCCGGCCTCGCCCAGCACGAGTCTGTGCACGGACTCCCTCCGTCCTCCCTTCCCCTGAGGGGGGGCCCTGCCGAGGCCAGCCTCCCTGCCTCCAGCCCTCTGGCCAGCGCCCCCCGAACCGCCAAGGTCTCCCCAAAGCAGCGAGGACTCTAGGGCAGCGTCCGGAAGCCCCCACGATGGCTCCCTCCTGGAAGGCTGAAACAGGGTCCCCGTGGGACGCAGGCTGTGCCCAGGACCCAGGGCGTCCTCCACCTCCGAAGCCTGTCACCGGAGCTGGCGCAGGGGGACTGAGTGACGCTGGAACAGCCTCTGCAGAGAGCGACCTGGCCGCCCCGGTGCCCCACCCGGCCCCGCCCCACCGCCCGGGCCAGCGACCAAAGCCAGGCCTGAGGGGCATGCAGGGGGGACACGTGGTTTCCGCCGGCCCGGCCATGCCCCACCCGGGGGATGTGCCCACAAGGCTGGGGACACGTGTCCTCACAAACACCTGGACACGATCCGTCAGGGCAGCACTGCTCACAGCCATCGAAAGCAGCCGCCCACGCGTCCAAGGGATGAACAGATGAGCGCGCGCGACCCGGGCGCACGGCGGACTGCGACTCGGCCCCAGAAGGGCAGGCAGCGCCGACACCTGCCACCGCGCGGACGGACCTGGGAGACAGTCACGGAGCGGAAGAAGGCGGACGGAGGACCACGTACCGCACGGCTCTGTGTGAAATGTCCAGGCTGGGTCAGTCCCCGGGGAGAGAAAGCGGACTGGTGGCTCCCTGGGGGGCAGGGCCTGCGGTTGGCAAAGGGTTCTTCTTCCTGGGGGGGAGGGGAACGTTAGATGGTGGCTGCACAGCTCCGGGAACGTTCTGGCTGCTCCTGAATTGTGAGCTTTAAAACAGTGCAAACAATAAATTGTTTTTTTAAAAAATGTTTATTTTTGAGAGAGTGTGAGCAGGGGGAGCGGCAGAGAGAGGGGGAGACACAGAATCTGAAGCAGCTCCAGGCTCTGAGCTGTCAGCACAGAGCCCGACGCGGGGCTCGAACCCACGAACCGTGAGATCGTGACCTGAGCCGAAGTGGGACACGCAGACTACTGAGCCCCCCTCGCACCCCTAAAATGGTAAACCTTACGTTACAGGTATTTTTCTCAATAAGGCCTGTCCTTACTTCGTCCTTCCAAAAGGGGACCCCATCAGTGCCCACTGAAGGGACAGTTAAGTAGCCCTCAGGTCACATTCCGTGACATCAAATGGTGCGGAAAGATGGCCCGCTGATGAGGAGGGGAAAGAGCAGCTTAGCACCAGTTTGAATAAAAAGTGTTTGAAAAATTTAAATGTCTGTGGTTCTGTGTGGAAGTTCTAAAAGGACCCTCACCCAACTTCTCAGGCTGATTATCTCTCGGCAATGGGATTCTAGAAGGGCTGTGTGTCTCCTGGGGGCTCAGTCGGTCGAACGTCCGACTTCGGCTCAGATCACGATCTCACAGTCTGTGGGTTCGAGCCCCGCGTCGGGCTCTGTGCTGACAGCCCGGAGCCTGGAGCTGCTTCGGATTCTGTGTCTGCCTCTCTCTCTGCCCCTCCCTCCCTCACAGTCTGTTTCTCTCTCTCTCAAAATATAAATAAATAAACATTAAAAAAAACGTTGTTAGAAGGGCCGTTTACGTGTGTGAGCATGTCACTCCTGATTATTTCTAAAATGTCCACAGCAAACTTCTGTAACCAGAAAACGTTTCGCACGCGGCCGCAGGAGAAAGCGTCAGGATTTCTCTAAAGTCCTGCCGAACCTTCCCGGGGTCTGGAGGTGTGGGGAGTCGGCGGGGACAGGAGGGAGGCCCCTCCCCATCCCCAGCCCCAGTGACCCACATGTCCCCCCCCCACTGTCCCTTCCTGCCCAGGGGCCCAGAAGCTGAGGAGGGCTGCTCTGGACAGCGGGAGAAGGTATCCTACGTCCAGGGAGGACCAACAACTTTCCTCTGAGGATCAGGGGCATAGCGTTCACTCACTCACTCACTGACTCACCGACTCCCTCACGCCTCTCTGGGTCCCAATACATGCTCCGCGCCTGCTCAGGCCCCACGTGAGAGCCTGGGAGGCCCAGGGGGTGGAGGGGAGGGCGGCAGGCAGCCCCCATTCCCGGCAGAGTCCGCCGGCCTCCGCGGCAGCAGAGGCTGGACCAGAGCCTGAGGGACCCGAGCGCTCTCCTGGGGAGGGGCCGGCCGTCTTCCCCAAACCAGACACGGCCTCTCCCCCAGTCGACCTCGGAGACCACCCGCAAGCCCACAGTGCCTTGCTCCCTCGTGGTGAACTCGACTGTAACCCGTGAGCTGACGCGTGATGAGGCCCTACTGTGTGTCAGGCCCGGGGCCACGTGCTAGGGCCCCAGCAAGAGGGAGACGCAACGCCTGCTGGGGCCTCTGATGGCGCTTTCTGGGAAAGCCATCTGGGAAACTAGACATCCGCAGTAAACGCCCGTAAAAGCTAAGCCTCTGCCCTGCCCCAAAACTCCAGCGGCACCAACTCGAGGTCTTGCCATGTTCCCCAACTCCCTGTCTCCCCCCTCCCCTTCTCCCCACCCTCCAGCCATCCTGCCCTTTCAGGCTGATTCTTCCATGCTCCAGGCTCTGTCTACCCCAGGGCCTTTGCTCCTGCCATTACGCATCACACGGAACATAGTAGGTGCTTGGTAAGTATTTGTTGAATGCATGGGTGACTAGAAACAACAGGGCACTGCTGGTCCCCCACACAGTGCCCGGACTCCAGTGACAGGGCTCTGACTGGGGCAGCTCTCTGGTCTCAACCGCACAGATTTTTTTAACGGTTGTGAGAATCCGCAGTAATTGCTTCGCCCGGCGCTAATCCTGAATTAGTGAGGCAGCACGGTCCTTTGGTGTTAATATTCTCTGAAGTTCGGCTCAGAAAAAAAAAAATGAAAAGGAAGACCTCCCCTCTTCCCCCGCCCCACCCACCAAAGAAAGGCACAAGTGAGCATCCCAGAGTTTGGGGCGAGTCAAAACCAAAGAAAAAAGCAGAACCTGGCTCCGATGTTTGGCCCAGGCAGCCTCTGAGGGCCAGCTGTGCCTGGCGCGTCTGAGGCGGGTGGCGCAGCCAGCCAGATGTTCCGCGGGAGGACCGCCACTTCAAACGCTCAGGCTGCAGCCCCTCACCTGAGCAGCCTTTGTGCATTTCAAAGGGGAAGGCACTTGAACTTTCCTGTAATCATTAGGTCCCAACTTGCCTTTCATGGACCATTGGGGCACGCGACGGGAATCCTTACCAGGTTTGGCTGGCCTTGGAGCCCACCTGCAGAGGCCCACCGCAGCCACCTGCCGCGGGAGCTCCGGTGGCCCCGGGGACGCCCAGGGCCCCGTCTGCCCACAGCGTAGACCAGGAAGGCAGAGGCCGCTGCCGCACTCCCCTGCACGGCCGTGGAGTCAGACTCCTGGGGCGAGAAGCTGGCTGGAGTCCCGGGGGGTGTCCCCGGGCCTCTCTGAACCTTCGTCTGGGGAGTTCGGGGTGCAAATAACAGTAACAGAACGTATCTTGCGGGTGAGCTGGGGAGCACAGGCATTTTTACACAAGACCCAGAACAAACGTGCAGTGGGTTGAATAGTATCTTTGTGAAACTCACATCCACTCAGGACCTCAGAAAGGGATCTCCTTTGGAACAATGATCTTTGCAGACGTAGCTCAGGTAAGGATGGAGATGAGCTCTTCCCGGCTTTGGGGGGGTCGGGGCGGGGGTTAAATCCAAGGACCGTTGTCCTTAAAAGAGGCAGAAGAGAAGAAGGTCCCTAAGGGAAGGCCACACGTGGGAGGAGACGGAGGCGGAGCTGGGGAGACGTGGCCGCAGCCCTGTGATCCCTGATGCCCCAGGAGCTGGAGAGGCGGGGAGGCCCCTGGGACTCTGGAGAAAATATGTCTCTGATCCTTTAAACCTCGAAGTGTGCAGTGGTTTCTCACGGCCTGATAGGCAAACACCCGAAAAAGGCAAGTTGTTCTTGTATTTGTTACTCTAAGGAATTCTCTGTACAACGGAGGCGTCTCAACAGAGACCCGGGCCTGACGCCCCACAGCGGCCCCTTTAGACAGGCCGCCCTCTCTTCCAGAGGAAGTGTGGGAGGGGCAGAGAGCAAGGGAAAGGGGTCTGGGGCTGATGGGGCTGGGCTCGAAGCATGGCTCTGACCCCTTGCCTGGCCACGAGACTTCGAGAGGTCACGGCTCTCTCTGAACCCCAGTCTCTTCCTCTCTGATGTGGGGACCGTTACATCCGCTATCAGGATCCCTGGGATGATGGAACCGCATCAGGATGTGAACCTTCTGCGCCTAAGTGTTCAGTTAGTGGGAACAGTGTGTGTATTAGTTGTCTGCATAGCAAACGGCCCCCACAGTGAGGGGCGGAGACACCGCGGACCAGGGGCGGAGACACGATGGACCAGGGGCAGCGACACGGCGGACCAGGGGCGGAGACACGGTGGACCAGGGGCGGAG
>PJEM01010643.1:0-10519 GCA_004023845.1 Helogale parvula | reverse complement strand
TGCATTGAGCGTGGGAGAGGCTTAGCTGCGTGTTTCTGGCTCACAGACTCTCATGACGTTGGACTCGAGCAGTTGGCTGGGGCTCCAGGCCGGGCTGGGACTGGAGGGCACGCCTCCAAGACGGCTCACCCACTCGGCTGCTGGCGGGAGACCTTGGCTCATGGGCAAGTGGACCTTCGTCCCTACAGCTGCTTCGGTGACCTCACAGCATGGCAGCCAGCCTCCCGGAGCAAGTGGTGCAAGCAAAAGCAAGGTGGAAACATTCGTGCGTTGCAAGTCGTCTCTGCCGCATTCTACGGGTCACACAGAGCTACGCTGTGGGAGGGGACTGTCCAGGGGCACAGATCCCAGGGAGTGGATCTGTGGAGGCCGTCTTGGAGGCCGGCTGCCACGGAGTAAGAAGGCCACGATGCTCTAGGGAAGGCCACAGGAACAGGGGCTCTAGTCTCCAGACATGTCTCGGGTCCAGCCTCCCAGGAGCTGGAAGGCTCATCGGGTCCCGTGCCCAGCAGCTGGGCTGCAGTTTTGTCTAAATCCACACCCCCCGCCACACGTCTCACTGTGTCTCCCTCATGTGGACAGGCAGGGCCAGCATTGTCATCTCCACTAAGTGGGGCCACCAAGCTCTGTTTTTAGGACGGCTGGCCCAGAACCCGAGTCAGCGGCCCACCCAGGGGCTTCCCCCTTGCTCCTGGGGCTCAGCCTGAAGACTGAAGTAGAGGGGCATGGGGTTCAGGCCCAGGAGCCCCACCACGTTCCGGGGGGACGATGGGAGGGACCACAGGCCTGTAGCAGCAGCACCTCGGACACCCGCCGGGGGCCCGACGGCAGCCTCGCGGGCCTGTCCCCGCGAGTGTGTGTGTGAGTGCATGGTGTCCACACGCATGGGTGTGCACGCAAGTGCAGACCCCACTCTGCACAAGCAGTTTATACACGGGCCTAGGCACAAACGCACCTGGAATCTCTTCTTCTTGTTTTTTTTTTAACATTTATTTATTTTTGAGAGAGAGACAGTGCGAACAGGGGAGGGGCAGAGAGAGAGGGAGACACAGAATCCGAAGCAGGCTCCAGGCTCCAAGCTGTCAGCACAGAGCTTGATGCGGGACTCGAATCCATGAACTGCGAGATCATGACCTGAGCTGAAGCCGGACGTTCAACCGACTGAGCCCCCCAGGCGCCCCTCCTGGAATCTCTTCCAACAGGGACATGTGCCCAAGACCTCGCACACGACGCAGAAGCAGGTGTAAAGATCAGCAGACAGACAAACGCCCAGATTCCTGCCCACGAACGTGAGTAAACTGCCCCCAGTGGTGGGGTCCCCTCGCGCCCTCTCTCTGCCAGAGGCAACCCCCATCCGGAACGTGCGTTTCCCATTCGAGCTTCCGTGTGTGACATTCATCCCTGCTGATGGCGGGAAGTTCATCTTTTCACGGCTGCAGCACATGACTGCCACATGACTCATGTGACTGTCACATGACCGACAGTGCTATTGGCCGGCGGCCGTGCCCAGGACAGTTGCTCTTGTTGCGGCCGCGGTCCCCAGCAGCCCTGTCTCCGACGCACAGCTTTCTCCAGGCCACCGACACCGGGGAACACAGTCACCGCTCTGCAGGGGCACACCTGTGCCTGCACCGGAAAGCGCCGGGTGGTTTTCCCCATCGGCGGTGCCGCGTGAACCTTCCATCAGCCATCTCTAAGAGCGCATATTTTTTTTAAGTGTATTTATTTTGAGAGAGAGAAAGAGCACAAGCAGGGGAGGAGCAGAGAAAGAGGGAGGGAGAGAGAGAGAGAGAGAGAGAGGGAGAGAATCCCAAGCAGGCTCCGAGCTGTCAACGCAGAGCCAGATGCGGGGCTCGAAGTCACAAGCTGTGAGATCGTGACCTGAGTGGAAACCAAGACTGAGCCACCCAGGTGCCCCGAGAGGGCATACATTTTTAAGGCCCCCTTTGGGGCTAATACTTGGTGGGGAAGGCCCCTCCCCCCTGCCTGCTGTTTGCCTGCGGGGCCCCATGAAGGCAGCCAGTGAGCGGGCGGGAGGGGCGGGTCCAGGCAGCTTGGCTGCAACTGTGTGTTTTCAAGAGGGTGATGCCTCCTCTCGGGGCCTCCTCTGAAAAGGGACAGGGGCTCACGGCTCCCAGGCTGTGCCCAGGGAAGGTCACTGTGACTGTCTTCCCAGGAGGGGGAGGTCCTGCTCATTCGTTCACTCGCTCGTGTGCTCACCAGTCATTTGCTGAGCACCTACTGTGTGGGGACACAGCAGGGAGGGGGACAGGCTGCGGTCCCTGCCCCGCCTGGAGCCGACGTCCTGGTCGGGGACACGAAGGGCACGCAGGTGTTTGAAAACAGCAGCACACCCAGGATCTTGCGCTGGAAAGAAAACTAAGGCCCCGGATGGGGACTTCTAGGCATTTACTCACTCACTAACTCACTCAGCAATCAGCCTGGGCTCTGTTTATGTCCCCGGGACTTGCTGGGTGCGGGGACGCTTCAGTGACCTGGACAAGATTCTGGCCACACGTGCGGTTTGCTGAGGCGGCGGAGACCTGGCTGGTTTCATACGTCGCTTCCCCCTCTGGGCTCAGCTGCACCCCCATCCCTGAAGTGGGGCCTCTCGCTGGGGCCCCCGGTTCCTCTGATCCCCTGTGACTGTCCAAGGTGGGGCTGCCGATTGAGTTACGCCCCCCCAAGAGACGCCCCAGTCCTACCCCTGTGCCTTGCATCTGACCTTATTGGGAAACGGGGTCCCTACAGGTGTAATGGGTGCACTAAGGTGAGGTCACGCTGGATCCGGGCAGGCCCTGCTCCACTGACCGGTGTTCTTACACGACAAGACAGAGACACAGACGCACAGCGAGACCACCACTTGAAGACGGGGCCAGAGACTGGCTGAACCTCCGTGGGGCTAGGAACCCCCAGGGCTACCGGCACCCCCGGGAGCTGGGAGAGGCAGGAACGTGGCCCCCTACAGCCTTCAGAGAGAGCATGGCCCCGCCCTGATTTTGAACTTCGGCCTTCAGGACCGTGACAGAATACACTGCCACTATTGTGAGCCGCCTAGTCTGTGGTCATTTGTTATGGCCCCGCCAGGACACCAATTCAGTGGCTCGTGCGAAACCAGGGTCTGCCTGGGCCCTGAGACCCCAGAGCCGAGCGGGGTGGATGGGTCCTCGCTCGTGACATCCCTCTGGAAAGGAACCGCCCATCGAGACCAAGCCATCGTCCTGGGTCTGACCTCCTCTTGGGGACACCTGGATGGAATTCACGGGGCTTATGAACTGGGAAGAGGAAGAGGTGACATGTTTACTAAATTCGCCACTTTCTCCATTTACGAGTGCAGGCGAATCACGGTGCATCCACACGGCCCATGACCTTGTGGTCCCGAGGGATTTCGGGTGTTCACATCACCCGTGCAGCTGAGTAATCTGGGAAGGTCGATTACCCTCATTGCCGATTCCTACTGATGGTGTTAGAGCTACCACACCGTCTTGCTGTCTACAGATCCATAACGAGAATTTCCTGGGGGGCTCAGGCGGTTGAGTTCCGACTTCGGCTCAGGTCATGATCTCACAGTTCGTGGGTTCGAGCCCCGCGTTGGGCTCTGTGCTGACAGCTCAGAGCCTGGAGTCTGCTTCCGATTCTGTGTCTCCCTCTCTCACTGCCCCTTCCATGCTCATGCTCTGTCTATCTGCCTGCCTGTCTGTCTCTTTCTCAAAAATAAATAAACATTAAAAAAGAAGCACAGAATTTCCTAAATCACAGAATCATCTTCAAATGCATTTTGATAGCTTCGTCTCAGGGTGATTGGTCACCACGGTCAGCCTACGGGCTGTCCTTCCCAATAGGCTGGCCGTCTCCACCGGGATGAGTGGGATCCTCAGCTGGAGCTGGGCGTGTGGCCCCTGGGGTTCCGACGGCCGGGCAGCCCCCTGGAAACTGTGAGGGCCACCGCGAGGGCCACCGTGAGGGTGGAGACACGCTGCTGCGTCCGGAACAAAGGCAAGCATCTTCCCACCGGCTCGCTCCGTGCGCCTCCGTGGCTTGCCCTGCGCTCTCAGGGCTGCACCATCTCGTGACACACAGGACGAATGTCTGAGGAAGGGGGGTGACGAGGCAGGAGCCAGGGTCCCTCGGGGCTCAGACATTTCGTGAGACAGACACAAACTTCTTGCTCATTCTGGAAACTTTTCAAGGACGGAACTGAACCGAAGACTACTCAATGCAGAGCCTGAGGCAAGGGCCCAGCCTCCCTTTCAGAAAATGGGTGCCACGGGGATGGGGCCCGCCCCACCTGCCCCCACCTGCCTGCCTTGCCCTCCCTCTGCGCCTGCGGCCCTGCTGGGAGGAGCTGATCCTCCGAAGCCCCACTTTCTTCTGGCCTTTGGGCCTTGGAGCCGGGGCCAGGAGCGGGCCTCCGGGCTCTTCCACTCAGCCTCCCGCTGACCCCTGTGCCTGGTGGAGAGGGTGGTGCAGTGGGGGGCATGCCCCCTGGGGCCTCCCCAGCATCGGGGAGTGGGACGCAGTGGGTGGAAGAGCTGCCCAAAGCATAAGCCAACTCCACGAGACTAGAAGGTTCTTGGAAGCAAGTCCCAAACCACGAGGTGGAGACTGCTCCCCGCGCCTTGACTCTGCACTGGCTTGACTTGCTGAGGTCAAGAGCACGTGGCAGAAGTGACCAGGGGGCCGTCCCAGGCCGAGGCCTCGAGGGCCCGCCAGCTTCCCCCACCTGGTCTTGGTGCCCGGAACCACCTTGCCAAGAGGCTCAGTCGCCCAGCTGAGAGGCCCGGGCAGTCCAGCAGGGGCACCTGCCATGGAGGTGATGCCTTCCAGAATGTTCCAGCGGAGTCCCTCATGAGAGGTGCGCATGGGAGCACGTGGAGTGGAAATGAGCTGTGCCCACTGAGTCCCGCCCAGACTGCAGGATGGGGGCCAGGGTGATGTGTCATGAGGGAGCTCGCCGGACCACCTGCCGTCCCATGGACACCCCGCAACGTTTTGGTTAAGAAATAAAAGAAACCGAGATTTCGCCCTGCCCCGGATGCCAGCGTCAAGTAAGTACCTTTGACCCTCCCCGTCCCCCCCACTCCCTGCAGACACTCCCGAGGGTGGCACAGGACGGCCAGCGGCCGGACCAGGTCTGGATCGGACACAGACAGGCTCCCTGCTCGGGGCAAGAAGCTGACGCTGGACGGCGGCGCATCTCACCCTTGGAGGGGGGACGCTGGAGGGTCCCTGGCACACGACCCAGCCAGGGGGCCCCCAGACCTAGGCCTTTCCTTCGCCCACAGTCCATTTGGAGGAAAGGGAAGTCATTCCAAGGAAGCCCTTGGAAAAGCCCAGGAAAGGCCCGCAGAGCCTGGGGCGGGCGGAGAAGGGAGAATTTCTTCTGCAAAAGGTCACCGGTCCGGTCCGCATTCCACCACCAGCAGGCCCCTGAAAGGTCTTTATTCTTCTCCTGGAGCTGCCCTGGCAGCCGTGCGGTCCCGCAGCGTGGACTCCGGCGCTGGGGGAGGTGGGGGCCCGGCTCTACGTTGCCCCCCGGAGTTTTGCTGTCGGCACGGTTAAGCGGGCACCCGAGGCCAGGGCTGCAAGTTCCTGCAGAATGTCTCAGGAGATCCACCCGGGGAAGACTTCACCACCGAGGCCTCTGAGCCGGGCAGAGGTCGGGGCCCAGCCGATCCGGCCTGGACACCGGCTGCCCTCCAAGAAAGTCACGGTTTCTCCGAGCTTGTAGATGCCCCCCATGGCTGTGCTGCCGCGGCCGTTCTCCTGGGGGCCCCCACCGCTCCTGAGACCCAGCTGCTCCAGACCCTTCTCATGCTCTGCTCCCTCTTTCCCTTGGAGCCCAGATCCGGCCAGTGAGCCTTGGGCCTGACTCCCCCCGGAGGAGGCGCACATGGAGGCCGAAACCGCCCGTGCGCACTGGAGATGCACATCCTGGTCTGTCGGGGGAGCCGAGGACACCTGAGCCCAGCTCTCGAGTCTGCTTCCTCTCCACTTCCTCTCTGGGGGAGCCTGGGCAGCCCTCCCACCTCCCTGAGCCTCCGTCTCCTTATCTGTGAAATGGGCACAGCTTAACCCTGTCTGCCGTGTTGCTGGGAAAATTCAGGAGACTGTTTCCAAGGGCCTGCCCACTTTGGGCGCCCACTAGTGGGAGGGCAGCGGTTAGGCATCTGCCAGTCCCGGTGCAGCCTCCAGGGTCCGGTGGTGACGGCCGGGCAGAAAACCCCACAGAGACCCGGGGTTCCCAACTTGTAGCCATCTTGCCTGTAAGCCACAGAGGTGCCGTCACCTGTGTCTGACACTCCAGCCCCGACTCAACATCAGAAAGTTTATTGCCGCCGCAGGGGCTCAGCCCTGCCTTAATGGGCTGCTCTCCCGGGGGAGGGTCCTGCGCTTTGAAGAAAGTCTTTATGGTAATTGAGGTAATGGGTAAGTGGCCTGGGGGGGCAGGTAGGAACCCCCCCCAGGATATAATCAAATTAACCAGGAAAACAAATTACTTTCAGCCAGAACAAATCACTTTCAATCACAGAGCCCCTGATCAGACTCCAAGGCCACAAAGCCACCAAAGGCTCAGGAAGAAGGCTGGATGGGGGCAGCCTGGCTGGTCCCCAAGTCTTTGGGACGGGGGGCTGATCACAGGCACAGACGGCTGGGCCCTGGGCGCCCTCCCCCCATCCAGCAGCCAGGCAGGGTTGACGCTGAGCCCCCCCCCCATCAGCAAAGTGGATGGGGGGCTCCTGTCGAGGACGAGGGTCAGGTTCCTCTGGGGCTCGGCGCACGCCGGTGTGCAGGGGGCGCCTACTGGCCAGCTGTCATTTAAGCAAGGACCGGGCGTCCCCTCTGGACGGAGGGATGGACGGGGGGCCCTGACTGTGCAGATGCAGTTTCCCAGGAGGCTCACAGGCCCAGCCCTGGGCTCCAGGACGCGCCTCGGCCCCCCCCCCCCCGCCCTGGTCTGTCCTCGTGAGCAGCAGGCATGCTCTGAGGTCCTGAGTGAACACCAGCAGCCCCCTGACCTCACTCACTCCTCCAATGGCACCTTCGCAGCAGCCCCCCAGGCTGGGGGCTGCGCGCCTCACTCCCGTTCTCCGGGGACCCTCCCGGCCCAGGCCAGCGGCTCCCCAGAACCCTGAGCGTGTGCTGTGCCTTCCCAGTGCCCATGGACCCCCACCCCATCCCGCCGCCATCAGAGCCCCAGTGTCCCTCAGTCGTCTACCTGTGCCTCCTCCCTGCGGATCCCTCCTTGGCTCCCCAGCTGTCTCCCGGGCTTAATCCTCTGGGGGACCTCCTACCTCAGAGCCAAAGCCAACCCTTCTCTTCCCAGGAGTCCAAGTCCCCAGGAGGTCGGGCGCCACCCGCCTCTCCCCCACCTGCTCCCCCATTCCTCACTCCAGACCCCTTCCCACCCCAGACTCCTGGGCTTCCCTGGGACCCACTCTGCGGGGCGCCGGGGCGCATCCCTCTTTTCCTCCCACATTCTGCCCAGTGTTTCCTTGCCGAGGGCGCCCAGAACCGCGGTGCGGAGGGCACAGCCCCCTTGGGTGCACGGCCCCCCAGATGCCCGCACACTGCCCTCCGAGGTGAGGGCTCTCGGCTCGGGTGGGGGAGGCCTCGCTGTGGGGACGGCGCGGGCCCCGGCCCCACCGGCCTCCTGTGCACGGAAGCCACCTTGCGGAGCCCAGCAGCCACAGGGCCCATGCCAGCCAGTCCCCGTTCCCGGGCGCGGGATTTCCAGCCACAGTGGGTGGTCTGAAGCCAAGTCTGGGGGTGACACCGTCCGTGTGTTTCACTTGCTGTGTTTGCTCTTTGTTTCTTCTGGATCCACCACACACGTGTGCGTCCACGCTCACTCTTACCCACACTCATGCACATCACACACCGCCTCCTACGCATCCACACTCACCCTGGCACACCCGTGTGCGCTCACACACGGGCTCACGCTGGGTGAAGCTGCATGGGCGCAGGCTTTCCCGGGCGGGTGCGTCGCTGAGGCCGAGGGGGGAGGGTTCAGGTGACGCGAACCCCCAGAGGGTGAAGAGCGAGGGACCTGCAGCACTTGGGGTGCTGTGAGCCCCCGGGAACGTGGCGGTCGGGGGTCCTGTGGCCCTTGGGGCCCACGGTCGCCCTCTGCAGCCACAGGAAGGGGGACAACAGGCCTCCGGACTCCCCGATGCCAGGAGAGGAGGGGCCGCCCTCCCCCCACCACACCCCGTGACCAGCCCGATGGCCTCATCTGTCTCCTCGGTTCATCTTCTGCTTCTCTGACTCTCAAACGGCCCCTTAATTGGCCATTTGGCCCCTAAATTAGGGGCGATTAGGATCAGCCCCCAAGCAGCATTGCAGGCGGCAACCAGAGGCCTGAAGCCCCTCCTTCGGGTCCCCAGACCCTTTGACTTGGTCACACAGAGGTCAGACCTGCGTCCTGGAATGGGTGCCTGGGCCACCTCTGACCTTCAGCTCTTACACCTGACCCCGGCGACTCGGAGCCGAAGCCCTCGGCAGGAATGGCGACCCCGCAGTGTGTGGAGAGGGGGCCCTGGCGTGCCTGGGGCTCCAGGAGCTCCCCTCCGTGGGCACTTGCTGGGCACCGTTCTCCTCGTTGGCGCCTGGGGCGCAGACTCTGTACAGACCCACCCCGGCCAGGGCCACCGTGGCCCCGGGGCTGTGAGGCGCAGCCGGCAGGAGCCCTGGCGGCCCGCTGTGCCTCTGTCTCCCTCGCTGGGTAGCTGGGCGTGTGTGTGCACGGGGCGAGCCGGCCCCCGCACCGCGGTTCCCCGGTGCCGCTCTGAAGGCACCCGACGGTCCTGTGCTGTCCTTTCTGCGGGCTGGAAAGGGGCACTCCCCGCTCCGGGGTCTGCGCTGCTGTCTCCCCAGGCCGGAGAAGCCTTGACTGGGAGCTCCGGAGACCCCACTCTCTGGCCTCCCCCCTCCCTTGAGGAAGTCACAGACCCCTTTGGGAGTCTGATGAAAGGAGAGGTGTGCCTGTGCACACACACTCACACACACACACACACACACACACACTCACACACACACACACACACACACGTGAGGGGACAGGCCCGGGCAGGTCGGCCTCGTACAGCTGTGGAAGTTGTGCCCTGCACCAGGGCTCCTCCTTGCCCGCCGAGCTGGGTGCCAGGGCGCAGGGCTGTGTCTGCCCAGAGCAGGGGGGACCTTTCCCCAGTTGCACAAAGATGCCTGATAGGCTGGGGGTCAGCGAGCTGTGGCCGGCCCTCCTCGGGGGCCTCGGGTCCCAAGCCCTGCCTCGCTACAGCATGGACACGGCCTCGGGGGAGCTAGGTTTGCTCGCGGGGCCTCAGTTTCCCCCCTCGGAAAGATGTATTTGAAGCTCCCTCCATTCCTTAAATGCCAGCCTGGCCAGGATGCGGCACACAGTAGGTGCCTTCTAGCCCACACTCGGCGGCTGCGGCCTCAGGCCGGGGCCGGATAATCTGTTCGCGCAACAGGCAGGCCGGGCAGGTGTTAGCTGTGCCTGCTTGCTTACTTCAGCCTCTGAAACCCTCAGCAAAGCCCCGCCCGCGCCAGCACCCCCACCCCCAGCTTACTGACACCTGCGAGGCATTAATGTGGCCCCTCTGATGTGTGCGCTCTGAATCCTGAGTCCCCTTCACTGGGGGGCCCATCCCACACAGGGCGTGGGCCACGCACCCCCTCCCCACACCAGTGCCCTGGGCCTCCCCCACCTTTGTCCCTGGCCCTCCCCCGGGAGCCCTGGGGCCATTGCCCTGAGGAATGCCGCACCTCCGAAGGGTAATCGCCCCCCACCCCCGTGAGCCCCCCAGCTGCCTCCCACCTCAGGGCAATTTATGGGGTCACGAACCACCACCTCGAGGGTGCAATTCTCTGCCCTGGTGTAAACGGGCTCTCCCAAAGTGCTTTACAACCGCTTGTAGGAGCGGAGCAGCCCCCGGGGACAGCCCCCGCGGCCCAGCGGCCCTGCCATTTGGCACCCAAGTCGGGGGGCAGGCGGGGAAGGCCAGGTCCTGCCCCTGGGACCCCCCCGAGCCCTCCTGCACGGCTTTTCTGGGGGTGTCGACAGAAGTCACCTATGGTCGTTTTCAAAGCAAAACCACCCGAGCCCACGGCCACGACCACGGCCTTCCGGAAGGATGGGAGCGTGGATCCTGCCCCCCAGGTGACAGCCTCACCTTCTCCGCGCCTCGCGGGCCCCCCAGGTGTGGATGGGGGTCATCAGAGCTGCTTTTCAGAACCGGTTGACAGACATCAAGCCCGGGACACTACCAGCAGGCGAGTGGGAATGACCGGCAACCTCACCTCCCGGAGGTAAGCACCCTCCGCAGCCCCCCGCCCCCCAAGCCTTTGCCTCCATGAATTGTGGGAAATAGCGTACCTACCGAAAACGCATGTGAGACAGTGTGGTCCCACCAATATCTTCACAGCGGAGACCTGCAGTCCGGCAGGGGGCAGAGCAGCTCGGGGCTGGACCCCTCCCTGCCACGCAGCCACCCCCCCCCCCCCCCCCCCCCCCCCC
>PJEM01010642.1:0-60606 GCA_004023845.1 Helogale parvula | reverse complement strand
GGAGGAGGAGGAGAGGAGCGGAGCTGGGGAGACGCTCTGGTCGCCGTCAGTGGGCAGCGGAGACGCGGCATGCCCCTGGCAGGGGAGAGCGGGCTGTCCTCAGCGGGGCCATGGGGACCCGCGCTGTGACAATGCCTGGGTGACAGAGGAGCAGCGCCAGCCACCCCGCCACCTCCACCATCACCTCCTGCACTCAGCTCACCACCGGCCACCAGCCCCTGCCTCCTCCGACTGCCTCCCTCTCTCTCTCTCTCTCTCTCTCTCTCTCTCTCTCTCCCCCCGTTATTGTTTTCCACTCTACAGAGGATGGGGTCGGCTTATGATTAGGTTGGGAGCAAGTCAGATCTTCCTCCAAAGATTGGTAATATTTATGTAGGCAAAAAGAGGAGAAAGAAAGAGAGAGAGAGAGAGAGAGAGAGAGAGAGAGAGAGAGAGAGAGAGAGAGAGAGAGAGGGAGAGACAGAGAGAGAGGGAGAGACAGAACCGGGAGGAGGGGATAAGGAAATTAAACCCTTTAAGTCAATGCATATTGTGGTGACACCGGCACAGGAGCCCTCACGGTGGAGTCGGCCAGGGCTGTGCGTTCCCAAAATATGACCAGGGGTGCTTGGATGTGTCGGCAGTATGACGACGGCTTAAGAATCTGGTTGGCCGCACCCCGGGAGAACGAGAAACCGTTCATCGATTCAGAGAGGGCTCAGAAATGGCGACTGTCTCTGGCATCTCTCTTGTTTTTCACAGTCCTGCTCTCTGATCACTTGTGGTTCTGCGCCGAGGCCAAGCTGACCCGGGCCCGGGACAAGGAGCAGCAGCAGCAGCAGCAGCAACAGCAGCGGCAGCAGCAGCGGCAGCGGCAGCAGCAGCAGCAGCAGCAGCAGCGGCAGCGGCAGCAGGAGCCCTCCTGGCCCGCGCTCCTGGCGAGCATGGGGGAGTCCTCGCCCGCCGCCCCGGCGCACAGACTCCTCTCCGCCTCCTCGTCCCCCACCCTGCCCCCCTCCCCGGGAGACGGCGGCGGCGGCGGCAGGGGCGGCCGAGGCAAAAACAACCGGAGCAAGGCTCTTTTGCCAGGAAACTCCGCCAAGCCGGTGTGGCGCCTGGAGACTTGTTACCCCCAGGGCGCCTCCTCGGGCCAGTGCTTCACGGTGGAGAGCGCGGACGCCGTGTGCGCCAGGAACTGGAGTCAGGGGGTGGCGGCCGCGGGGGAGGAGCAGCAGGTGAGGGGGACGCCGGCTCCGCTCTGGAACTTGTCGGATTTTTACCTTTCGTTTTGTAATTCCTACACACTTTGGGAATTGTTCTCGGGGTTATCCAGTCCCAACACTTTGAACTGCAGTCTGGATGTGGTGCTCAAGGAAGGCGGCGAGATGACGACTTGCCGGCAGTGCGTCGAGGCGTACCAAGACTACGACCACCACGCTCAGGAGAAATACGAAGAGTTCGAGAGTGTGCTCCATAAGTACTTACAGTCGGAGGAGTACTCGGTGAAGTCCTGTCCAGAGGACTGTAAGGTAGGAACCGTGGGCTCTTACCCCCTTCTGGCGCTGTGCTGCCTGTGTGTGTTTGGCCCCAGATGTCCTCTATAGAGTTTTAAAATAGGTGGGTTTTTTTTTTTTTTTCCTTTTTGACTCTGGTTTTGTGACTTCAGTTGTTGTTTTTGTGGTTAGGAGGGCCTGAGCTGCTGCTTAAGTTGGAAACACCTTGAGGATTGCTGGTGGATTGGTGCCTCCTGGGAATCTTTGGAAGCCCAGGAAAGACCCTGGTGTTCTGAGATGATAAAGCTGATGCTTTACTATTTCTTTCAGCGATGTAATGGGTTCAAACTCTGGTACCTTTTTCAAAAAATGGAATTTGATACTGATGACCCTAGATATGACATCAGAGTCAGTGACAGGCATGTGTGGTTTGGCTTATGGACCTGCAGGTATGATCTCTCTGATAGTGATGATAGTGACATCATTAAGTTGGTTGACCAGGGGGAGAAGAGTAGTTGTTTGTAGCTGTTTATGGAGGAAGAATGAAAAAGCATGTTACTTGTTTTACGGAGGTAGTTCTGGTTGTTTGGAAAGTATGGAGGCCTACCTAAGCATGTTTGTTCACCGTAAGTTTCCTGTTTTCTTTGAGATGTTTGTATAATAATTGACCTGAGACTCAGTAGGAGTAGAAAGTTTTAATTAAGTATCTGGTGGTCGATGATTGGTGTTAGCTAACTTAACAGACACCTTATGTAATTAGCTTTAATTGTCATTTGCTAAATGGAAAATGCTAGGTGCTATGAATGAAAAATGCTGCACCCCCTAATCATGTGTATTATATTAAGCCTCTTCCTGTTGAATATAATAATGGATATAATACTTGCTGATTGACAAAGGAGAAGCCAATGCAAATTTCTTAAGAAATGGTCGATGTAATTAATCATGGGTGCAAGCGCGAGTAGAAGTGTCTCTGTCCGTGGTGCTGAAATGAGATTTGCCTGAGAGCTCTGTTGAAGATGAAGATACTGCAGTGACCTTTCAGTAGGGAAGAAATGATGACAGAATCTCAATAAGCCTTTATGTTTCATCCCAAGGGTAATTTATTAAACAGCCCAAGAAAATACTATTGCCTTTCAGAGGAAAAAAACACCACATTTTCTTCCTTTCTCTTCACTGTTCCCCCAACCCCACAGAGGAACAGAACTGTCCCTTTTCTGCCTCACTTGCCTTGTACTGGGGAAGTGGAATCAAGGGCAGTGTGAATCAGAGGCTGCTGTGATACTTTGACAAGAGAACTGGGCTAAGGGTTACCTGTTTAAAATGAACATAGTTCCAGGGCTGTATTTTACTTTGGATTGATCAATTGTGCTTTTGACAATTAACCTAAACAAAAACTAAACTTGCTTTGCGTTGTCAACATTCTTTAAAAGACCACAAATAGGCCTTCTTTTCAGATAGTAATATTGAGTTAACAACATTAATCTGGAATGCTACTTCATTAGATAAATGGATCTTACACTTTCTATTTTTCTTAACCATACCACTATCACTCATGCCTGGGGATCAGACTTAGTCTTAATGGCAGAAGTTATTGAAGGACTAGCATATTTATTGCATAGTTATTTATTTTGACAAGATACGTTGCATCACAATTGTAAAGATAAGGATGTTAGTGTGTCTGCTAATTCCACTACAGATAAAAAGGTTGCAAGGATTTCACTGTAGTTATTATTCAAAAGGGGTACCTTGTAATAATATAAATTTGTTTGCTTCCCTGAATGCAAACTTCTATAGAAATTTCTAGTAATTCCAATTTGCATAGGTTCAGTATTTAAAACATAGTCTGTATTGTCAATAGACTGGAGCATATTTTCAAATAAACATGTCTGATATATCTTTGTTTAAATACTCAGATTTTAAATATATGTAAATGTTTATTTTCTCCTTGACCTGAAATAAATCTCATCTTTATTACTGTTATCATTCATAGCTATAAGGTACAGTGTAGGTTAAACGAATTTGTGAGGTTGTAAACTACTTTTGTGTTGTGTTTCTGTATAAAATAGTCATCATTAACTGTATCCATAAAAGCATATTGTAAAAATATCAACTCCTCTTCTTCACATGGAAAAGTACATACAGACATTTGAGTTTCTTATTGCCACAACACAGAATTTGTTACCCATGATGTCCTGTAGCTATTTCTTGGATGTATGATTCCTGTTGATTTGTCAGTTTGACATATTTAGTCCACAATTAACTGCTTTCAATAATTACAGTTTCAAATTTAAGGTGTCAGTCTTTTTGGTTGAGAGCTCACAAATCAATTGCTTAGTTTCTTGGTTTAATGTATGATTTGTTTATGATTCTCCAAAACCCACAAACGTATCCAAATACAAATTATGTTACATGGCCTCGAATGCTACTTGCACACATTTGAGAGATGTGTCAGAGTTCTTTCTGAACATATTTATTTCAGACTTTTAATTATGAAATGAGGACTATCATCCGGGCCTTGTTCAAAATATACATTCTATGTAAAACTTTCCGTATTTTAAGATAGTCACAAAGTCCTAGGCTACATTAAAAGTAAATGCATTATATTTCTGGGATTGGTAAAATATTCAGGAAAAAAATCCAGTTTCAATAGTTTATAAATATGTTTACAGAATTATAGACATGATACACTTAATCATATTAGGGATACAAACTATTGTAACTCATATTTTAGGATAAATATACTAAATTTATTGTACCAATATATAATCAAGTGAGCAGTGCAGTTATTTCTAGCTTTTAAAAGTTAGGACATATATTAATACCTTCTGGTTTTATATTCTACCCCCCCCCATTAAGAAAAATGCCACATAGCATATATGTATAAAATTAAAATAGATTAAATTTAATTTCTATTTAACTTTTTAAAAAGACTTTTTGATTCATTATGTTTGAAAAAAACAACACCTTAATATTAATCTAATACATTCATAAGGTCTTGAGTCTAAAGTAACTGGAGATCAAATAGAGCTTGGATTTACTTTAACAGACTTCTGTATTTCAGCATATAATAGAAATCATTTGTATCCAAGAATATTTCTTAATATTCTGAGAAATAGCTGGTTTAATTATTTTAAAGAAAATAAACACATTTATCTAGGATGTAATTTATGAACAAATAATGAATAAAAACCATTGCATGTGTCATTTATATTATAGCATTCAAGCTGCTATATTATATAAATCAGCAAAAATTATGACAGTGATACTTCTCTGTAGTTTGCAGTGTTATTCAAAATAGTGTTTTTGATGTAAGTTTAATAATAATGTAACAAATCTTTAAAAGTTTCAAGTTAGGTAGTATTATTAAAAGTGTAATATTCTAAGACACAAAATTTCATCCATATATTATCAACATACTTGATTTTTTACTTAAAGATTTTCCCTTAAATATGTCATTCTTTAGCCCCTGAACACTCTCAAGAAATATACTATAAAAAGTTATGAAATGCTATAAAAATTAATATATTTTATAAAATATACACACATTATATATTATATAATATGTATATATAAATATACTCAGGGAATATAAATTTCTCTTCGAACAGAGGAGTTTTCGTAACTGCTAGCTTTATTTACTTCCTATACCTTAAGACAGATGGTCAGGGAAAGCAGGTTTGAGGTTAGATTCTAACATAAATCGTTACATCATCTGTATTTTAGTTCTGTCAGCAGAAGTCTAATCTTCATACTCTTGAGACTATATGCATTCTCATATTTTTATTTTTATAGTCTCATATTAAAGCAGATTCTTTTGCCTTGTTTTTATTTAACAGACACTGACCAGAGAGAGACTCTGCCAGTGTTCAGTATATATAACAATTCTGATGCCTGACACTTTCTGTAATATTTGCAAGAACCAGTCACAAACAGTAACCAGTTTGCTAACATAGAATTTGGGTTACATAATGTGCAGTTTGAAAAAAAGGCATTTCTGAAGTTCTTATTTATTTTGGTGTCACGCACTATAAATTTTTAAGAACCAGTATTTTTAAAGAAAATCAAATATCTTACAGTTCTTTCCACTAAAATATAATTTTGATGTTGATTAAGTGCAAATGTAGGAAGTATGACACCGTCCAGAAGTGTGGGATACATCTGCAAATACAACTCTTTTATATTCTACCACTTAATTATTTTCAGATCTGCAAAATCAAATAGTCTAACCATGCAGATGATCACTTAAACCATTAATAAGGTAATTTATAAGATCAACACCACTATCATAATCATTTCTATGACCCAGATTTTTTATTTATTGTATTTTTGCTCCTTATGCAAGGATTTTGCTCCTACTGATTTATGATCTGTGTTTTATTTTTATAGAGAAACACCCCCAAATTTATCTTAATATTAGATGCCAGTTGATTTGTAGACTATTTATTTTAATATTAGAGGCCTGTTGTTTTATAGACTAAAGAATAAATATTTTTACTTTGAGAAGGTAACTGGGTCAAATTAGTAGCTGTATGGGGCATAACCACAAAGTTTCAATAATTGCTGTTATACATTGATTTAATCACTGTAATTAGATGAAGTTGATGTCTGCATATGTGAGGTGAATTAAAATGTGAAGGAAAGGAGATCAAAGAATTCTTCAGCCTAATGCCCCCCCCCCACATATAAATCATAATACATTAAGGTATCTTTTCTTGCTAGTTGATTATGCAAAAACAAACATACACATAGCCATTTCAAACAAGAGAACATTTGGTTTGAATTATCTGACCTAATGCTTTAGTTTCAATTCCTAATTTCCTGTTTAAGTCTTCACCTTCTATATCAACCTCACTCCAACTCATTGGATGAGTATGAGCACATTTGGGATATACTGCAAAGATGGTTCTTCAGTATCAGTGAACATTTAGTCTAGATCAGTGGTCCTTGGGGTCACATTGGAATGTCCCGGGATCTGTGAAGGAGACCCTGACCCCAAAGGAATTCTGATTTCATTGGTCTGGCTTCTGTCATGGGCTTGGGATTTCTCGTTTCCCACGTGACTCTCACGTGATGAGAATGGAACTCAGATAGTTTTGAAAAGTGGGAGAGGTAACAGGACATAGCCAGAGGGCAGGGGTGTGAATATGTAGTAACTAGGTTGAGGGAGTAGATGAAACGTGAACCAGCTGGGTGAAGAGGTAAAGGGAGAGAATGTAGAGAAAAAAAAGAGTTGGATGCAGAGAGGAAGGATGGGCCCATGGCCACGGCAATTCTTTCTTTTAGGGAGAACTGAGTCATCATTCTAGTGTTCAATAATGGACTGATCGCAGGAGTGCAGAAGCGGAATGATTGTCTTCCTAAGACTGACCAACTGTTTGATTAGAGGAGCGCCAGGCTCATTATTTTTGTCTGTAATTTTAGCCTATCTAAATGGCTAAAGTTCAGACTGTTTAAGAAGTACATGGTTGGTTTTAAGAGAAAATATTTTGGCTTTACATAGTATTTTTTATGATTCTGGTTCATTCTTCATCTATTCACTTTATTAATCCTAGGAAGTTGCTGTTCTTTTGCACTTCTATTGCAATGGTAAGCCATGGCTTTTTTTTTTTTTTGACTTATTTCTATATTGTTGTAGTAACTACTTGACATTCATATAGTTTTTGGAAGTGCAGACTGCAAAGCAGTCACAGATTATGACAAAGCTTAACTTAGGAATTAGTTTTAAGAGGATCTTACCATTGTTCTGTTTGGAAATGATGGTAATATGAATTATATTTCATTTTTAACATTTTAGATTGTAGGATGCTATGAAACATTAAATTTAAGTTTTATTATTAAGAATTAAATATAATTACAATCCAAATAATGGAATTTATTTAATGAAATGTAAGTTTACGCTGATTCTTTAAAACTGGAAACAAGACATGGTTAACATTTTTCTTTCTTTAGTAATAAATAGTTACCCACTTATGGTATGTACTGTGTTGGACTATGTGAGCCTATTTAATTCTTGGCTCTTTCAAGTGTGAAAAGATAATAGTTAATCCCCACTACCCCTTGGTAGTCTGTTTGTACATTCAATCATTTATAAGCTACCGCAGAAGGTAAAGAAAAAGTTTTGCAAAAATAGAAGTTTAATATCTGTGTAAATACTGTTAATGATTTTAGCGGTGGTGGTAGCATTTCCTCACATACTATGTGATGGGTGAATGCAGCAGCTAGTTCTCTGGCCATGCACGGGGATGAGGTATGTCAGCCACTCCCCCCTGTACAAGAGGGATAATGGGCTCTAGTCCACACTGTGTCACCGGCCTCCGGTCTTCTTACCTGCCTCTCAGTGTCCCTTCCTGTTTTCACCTCGCCATGTCTTCTGGCGTCTGGAAGCTGCATCTCCAGGCCCTGGGTCCCATGGGAAACCCAAAGTTAGAGGGTCTTTGTATCCCCACTCCCATCAACAGTGATCAATCTCTTTCTTACCGAACTGTCACTGACTTAGTTTACTTGAAAAGCAAATGGAACTAAAATGTAAGTGGACGATCATGACAGTGTATTAGCCATCAGCGAAAATGATTTGAATCACTCATAGATTTGAGGGCTGGGACAAGCTTCATCACTAGCTGTTTAATAAGGTTTAGAGCTCATTAGGAGTCAGAAACTTGTCTAATCCATTTAATCCTTGTATCATATCCATATGAGGTGATGTGATCACAGAGTTTACAGATGAGTAAAGAGAGGACATAGAGTTGACTATTCCAAGGTCAAACAGCTGGGCAGTGTTAAAGATCAAGTTCACTTTGTCACTTTAATGTATTTTCTTTTATTATGAGCATTACAAACATACCAGGGAATGAAAAGATCAGTATAATTAGCCCACATATACCTTCACATAGATTTAACAACTGTTATAAATCTTGCTGTAGGAAATAGCTGTGGGGAAATGTTCACACTCAATTGTGAAGGGACACAGGTCCCATGCTAAGGTCTTTGAATTTTATTGTCTGTGTAATAAAAAATCAGAGAGGAATTTTAATTAAGGAGGATTCATTTGGGATGCTTTGTTTTTCTCAGAAGTTAGCTTTGGTGGCAGTGTGATAATAGGCAGGGACAGGGTGAAGTAATGCCAGAGAGATCTGTTTGGAATCTGCAGTATTCCTTAGGGGTAATATCATGGCTGTAAATCAGGATTCTTCAACAGGACTTTGTATGACACAAGATAAATTTTATACTCCATCCTGTCCAATAAGGTAGCCCCTAGCTGTGTGTGTGGCTACTAAGAAGTTGAAATATGGCTAGAGTGAATAAAATTCTGAATTTTCAGTTTTATTTAAATTTAATTATTCTACATTTAAATAGCCTCAGTGTCTAGTGGCTACCATGTTGGTCATAATGACTATAGTGGCTATGGAAGTGGAGAAGACAAGATTCAGGAGACTTTTCTCATTCCAAACTTACCAACTGTAGAGGGAAGATATGATTCAAGATTTATAAAAAGTGAGATTATGGATGTTGCTACCATTCTATTAATTGATTAATTAGTTAATTACTTTACTGATATATATTTATTTATTTTGAGAAAGAGAGAGAATGGGAGCAGGAGAGGGGCATAGGGAGGGAAAGGGAGAGGGAGAATCCCAAGCAGGCTCTGTGCTGTCAGCGCAGAGCTTGACGTGGGTCTTGATCCCGCAAATGGTGAGATCATGACCTGAGCTGAAATCAAGAGTCAGACGCCTCACTGAGCCACCCAAGCACCCTGATGTTGATACCATTTGAAGAGATAAGAGATACAGAGGGGAAGAATGAGTTGGGATTGAGACTGTTGAAAGAAACAAGGAGTTTATTTTTGTAAATAATGCTAGCAGGAGATACCCAGTAGATCACATGCCATGTGATAGGAAGTTTGGCTGTGAAGTTCACACTCTACAAGTACATTTGATTTGGGAAGCTGTGGAGAGAGATTAGAAGACTTAGTGAAAACAAACTATATGGACAGAAGGCCAAAGATGAATCCTGAGGAAGAACAACATCTGAGGATTCGAGCAGAAAAGGGACCGGGGAAGGAGACAGAGAAGAGTGAGGAATAAGAGTGAAAATGTGAAGGAGGATGATAATGGGGTTGGGGAGATGAGTGTGTAAGAGAAAGGAGGGAGAGGGACAAGCAGAGGAAGAGGGAAAGGAGAAAGAATCATGAGAATGTGCTCATCTGAAAGGTGTAGGGAAGGGCTTTAACAAAGATGCAGAATCAGTCAGGAGTGTCTTATCTTGCAGAACGGACACCTAGGATGAGCCCAGGAATAGGTCACTGGATCTGGCAATTATTGTTGATGATGAGATAGGTTCAATACATTGGTAGGGAGAGATGTCAAATTGTGATTGACTGAGGAGTAAGTTGGAATTGAGGGAAGGACTAGTCTGAACTACTCTTCCTTAGGAGAGACAAGAGAAAGAAAATGGGGTAGGTGGAAAGATGTGGAATTTAAAGAAATAAATATTTTATGATGCACTAAACTGTAGAACATTCAAAGCTTTTGATCTAGGACCCAGATGGGTATATGAGACAGAGAGTAACAGATTTACAAAACAATCAGTGATGGCCCCAGGTCCCAAAGAAATGGTAGGTTCCCGTCTATTCCTAGCCTTGCGGAGGAAGAGGGATCTATCTGTGCACTCTGGTGAGGATCCTTTGTTTTGTTTCTATTTTAAACAGGAACAACGCTTTAGTTTCAGGATTTCAGAAAACAAACACATTTGTCATCTTGAATATGCTTAACTGAAGTAGGAAATTCATTTTCAAGTAATATATAATAACTATTGATTATAAATGTCAACAATTACATATGCATTACTATAAATATTTTCTTTAGGTATTCGTTGCCCTGGGGTTTCATTGGGTAGATAGGGAATCCACTGAATTAAGTGTGGCTATTTCTTAATAGGATTTCTTTAAAAACTCATTGAATTAGAAATAGAAATTAAGTCTAAACCCAAAAGAGAATACAATATAATGGTTAAAGGAACAAATGAGAATAGGTGCGGTTCAGCTCTCAGATTCACCATTTATCAGTTACATGTTATCACCCAAGTCACTTAAAATAGGGATTTTAGGATCTCTTTCATAAGACAGTAAGAAGGAAGAAATCAAAAGACTCCCATGCATATTAATGTCCTCAGTCTAGGACTTGATGATACCCAATAAATGGTGACAAGTTATTAAAAGCCTTGGGGGGAAAGGCTATGAGAAAAATCAGTGAAATCAACATAGTCTTCTCTTGAGAGCTCACAGATATTTTCTGGTAAACAACACTCATTTACAAGAGTTTTATAAGCAGACTTTGCATCTTGCATTATAACATTCTCAGCTTTATTACATCTGTATTCCTCCTGCTTCTCTAGAAAGGTGCATAAATTATGGAACAGTGCTAAAATAAAACAGAAAACAAAAGTTCCTCTGGAGTGAAAATATTCCGTTCCTAACGCTCCAGGTTTTCTCTGTTTTAGGTTAAAAATTAACCTGTGCTGGAGTTTAGACTGAGTGGATTCTCTTAGATTATTCCAGAGGGACTTGAGCCCTTTTGTGCACAAACCTCTTTTGAGAGGACAAGTGGAAAGGCTGCTATAATGATCTCCCATCTCCTGAAACCCTACTGGTTAAAACAAAACTTTGGGGGAAAGTTCTGTAGTAAGTAGTTTGTGAGGCACTGGGAAGTCCTGCCTTCAAAATCCATCTTACAAAATGGGGCCCTTTGCCCTGCTCTCTAGATACTTGGCTTTTTTTTGTTTTTTGCATCCCTATAATTTTTTGCTCTGACTCCCATTTACCCGTTTAGCCATACTTAGTATTTTTATTGATTGGGAGAGGCAGTTGGGTGAAAGACTGCCTTGGTATTGAACTAGAGCTAGCAGAGAAGGCCAACATGGCGAGTGCCAAGATACAGAAACTGAATGGGGAGAATAAAAGACGGGGGTGTGCATCCTGAGTGGGCACATGCTTGTCCTGAGAAAGAGAAGACACAGGGAGACCCAGCAAGGTTCTTCAACTAGATAAACATCACCACAGGGAAGGGGAGTCTTAATACCCAGTACTTTGCATCATGGCTCTAGGGGTGAGCATGAGGCTCTGTAGGCATATTGGTGTTATGCGCAGGAATATCTTTACTCTCAGTAAGAAAGAGTGTTTTGTTAAAGGGTACAATGGAGACAGTTGCCTGAGGAAATCCGAGCACACCGCAGCAGATGATGTGCAAATGGGATGGAGGGATTTGCTGTGACCCTACAGACCATCTTGCCTGTGTTCCTCTGGTTGACCAGATGATTTTAAATATTCCAAACAACAGCCTTGGGCATCCCATGGAGGACCCAGACCAGATAACTTTGCACAGTGAGATTGTACTTCCTGTCAATCCCTGTCAGAGAAAAATGATCTTATGCAGAAAATATAACTATTTTCTCAGCCTAGCACCTTGCTCATAATAATAATCATACTTTGCAAAGTAAAAGTCTTGACAACATCAACTTTAAATTATTTTTCTGGTTCCTGTTCATATTATTATCAGTCTGAATAACTTTTAAAATGAATGAATCAACTACCTATGCTTATCCTGAAGATATGTAGGAGCGGAGTTAGACTAATCTGTAAGGAGTTTTTGGTGGTGTTGTTGCTGTTGTTGAGTTGCAGAAACATTCCTTATCTTCTGATCAGAACACATCAATCACTGTTACTAACTCTCCAGCAGGACTCAACCACATGGTCAGACTGGGAAGGAAAAGGTGGATAATGACCTTTGTCTCTTGGTCACGTAGCACTTCTTTTCATGCATTAGCTCACTCCCAGATCCAGTTCTTTGGGGATATTATCACCAGGAGCAAATCGCTGTATCAAACTGAGCACCGTTATTGAATTGTACCCGTATATTGAGTTTTTACCATAAACAAGCCCCATGCTGATAGCTCTAACATTCTTATCTTGTTTATTTCCTACAACAGTCCAACATCCTGGGCCACGCTAGCTTTATCAGCAAGCGGGGTGACAGTGACTGAGGTTTAGAGCAGTTAAGGGATGCACTCAGGTTCTCACAGGTAAGTACGGCATAGCCAGACTTTAAACTGAGTAGGATGCGGTGCTTAATATCAGAGGCTTTACTTAGTTACTGTATTACACTGTCCACTCTGTCACCAATTGTTGCTCATGTCTGGTTGTTTTGTTTTGTTTTTGTTTTTGTTTTTTGGACGGAGAATGTGGGCGGGAAGCAGCTAGAGTAGATGGAATATAAAGATCTTTTGCGCATGAAAAGAAACACAAGACTCTCCTCTAGATTTCTTGTTGCTGCAGCAGCTTTGTGTGGTCAAGAATGGTCAAGATATGGACCCCTGTCCCCTCCGGTCCTATGAGATAGGGCTGCTTCTATCTGGTTTGAGGAGTCCCTGAGAGGAGGAGCGGGGCAGGAGGATCATAAAATATAGCTGGCGAGTTTTCCTCTCAGCCCAAGCCGCTCTGAGAGGAGATAATTGCTCAACACTGCAAGGCTGAACACCACCACTCTTCCTACTGTGTAGACACTGAGCTGTTAGGAAGCACCGACAGGTTTGTCCTTCTAATCCAGTAATTAGCTTCTGACCAAAGCTGTCCTTCTGGTTCAGATCACCTGTCTGATAGAAATCTTGAACTTAGTTTCCATAGAGGCATTTTCAAAAGACCTCTGATATATTTAACCTTGGAAATCACAGTGACGCTAGATAAGCTGGGATCCTTTGTCTGAAGAGAAACAAATGTTTTTAAAAAGGTTGATCTGAATCTTAACTCATCTCAAAACAGGGTATCTCCTTCCCTGCAGTGAGCACTGGGCTGGCTGTGAGGAGCCTTGGGGCACCTGTGCTTTCTGAGGCAGTGGCCTCAGCCCAAGTCCAGGGGAGAAGATGACATGCACGTGCACATGACCTTGCTGTCACGGGAGCTGTGAGTCTTTCATCGATCTGCTCTGTGATCGGCCGGCAGATGATGACACGTTTCGGATATGTTCTGTGTGTCCCACGAAGGGTCTCAAAATACTGAAATTTTAACAGTCACTTAGGAAAAAGGGATCCTTTCATATCATTTCAGTTTAGAATTTCTAAACTCTTCAGTTTATTTGGTGTGTCTGGGAATTCAAAGACGAGGGGATTCAAGTCTAAGTAAACAAAATCCTTGTGGGCATAGTTGGATTTCATTGATGAATATGGATTATTGGTTTTTTTCAACTCTCATACCTGCTTAACTGTGGACTTGACTTCGCCCTTCAGTTAATTTGTTTTTTAAGATTATTAAAATAATTAATTCAATCTTTAAGTATTTTGATTTTTTTTTTTTTGTTCTAAGGACTTAATGGATAAAATGGGCCAATCACGTATAATATACTGTTTTACCTCCCAGGAGTCAAAGAGGCTGTCTGTCTGTCTATCTATCTATCTATTTTTCTTTTTTTTGAAAAATAAGCACACAATACAAGTACCCAGACTTTTTTGTTTGTTCATTTATGTAGTCTTTGACAAATAATTTTCTAAAATTCAGATACTTCAAAATCAGAAACTTTCCAAAATCCATTGATATTTACAAGTCCCAAATCTTTAACCTTAACATTTTGTATGTGATATTAAGAACTCAAACTTTTTCATGATAAAAGTCTAAAATGTTTCCTTAAAGTCATGGTGGTTAATTTTTGATGTTCCTCAATTACTTCATGAAAGGTAGAGATTTTTAAAGGGCCCTAATTGCAGGAGTAACTGTTAACGTTGATAAAGGGTTCGTCTTTGCCCATCACATGTCCATGTGAGCCGCCCCACAGGCGTGCTGGCCGGGGAGTTCACTGTCCTCTGCTTCCACAGCCTCAGTGTCGATGCTGTAAGCTCTCCCTGGCTTCCATTTTTCTGTGTCCACATAAGAAACGAAGAATAAGACCAATTAAAAAACTACAGTTAAGACAAATGCATATTCCCAAAGATTTGAAATGGCGTTTTGGTAGTCAGCCCTTGGATCATGGTCTTTGTCAGAAACATGGTGCATGGCCGCTGAGGAAGTGATGCTCACTTCTCCAGGATTACCTGTTAATTGGATGGATGTTTACTTTTCTCAGAGTATCCACTTTAAACAGAAAAGTGCGAAAGCTAAGCAGTGCAAATTTGCGTTTCTTTAATGACTTGATTATATTAATAAGACTAAAACAATAGAGGTAAAGGCACTATGCAGCACTCAACGATTCCCTTTTCTTCCCAGGTCAAGGCTAGGGTAGATGAATTGTAGAAAAGGTAACTTGTGATCAACAGATATCACAAGTTTATTATTATTATTTTAGGGGATAAAACAGATATCTTCACCCAAATATATTATTTTATCTTTAAAAAAATGTTGATTCATTTTGAGAGAGAAAGAGAGCACAGATAGTGGGGGGAAGGGAAGAGAGAGAGAGAGCGAGTGAGCGAAAGAGAGAATGAGCCAGAGAGAGAGACAGAGGGAGAGAGAGAATCCCAAGCAGGCTTCACACTGACAGTGCAGAGCCTGACTCGGTGCTCTATCTCACAAACTGCGAGATCATGACCTGGGCCTAGATCAGGAGTTGGATGCTACATTAACTTATCTTAATTGCCTGACGTTTGAAATGACACAGGACCCGATGAAGTAGCTGAGTTCCTGGTGCCGATGCAAGGAAGGCATGCGGTGGTTCCCGAAAGTTCCCATTTTCTACCTCCGACCGATTCCCACTGCATACATTTGCCCGTGTAGTTCTGTGTCCAGTCTGGGCCATTTTGAACCTCTTCTTAGCTTACATTTTTAAAAACACCATGATAATATCTGATGCATTTAATGTAAGTTCTGAAGGAGAGTTTCCCAAGGGGCAGTCTAACCAGTTCCTCTGACTTCTTGGATTAGTGGCTCAGGGCTCTAGACCTGTCCGTTCTTCTTGTGGAATGAACAGGTGGATCAGAGGGGCCAAGGAGGCGTCTGCACAGCAGAGAGTGCCTGCATTTTCTCAGAATGATCACAGTGATCATTTGCAGAGGATATGATAATTGTCCCCCAAATGTGTTAAAGGATGTCGCACAAAGAACATTTTCATGATTTAATTTGTAATCATTGCCCCTGGGAATGCGTTTTGTTATGAAATCTTTGTATACTAAACAGGAGAAATTTGTATAGGGACAAATGAATATTACTTTCTAAAAATGGATCTTTAGTGCAAGCTGTTGTTGGGTGGCCTGAGCACTATTATTATATGGCAGCAGTAATTTAGACACTGAGATAAAAGATACCCACAGTGCACCTAGTTAAAGAAAAGAATAAATAATCGGACATGTCATCCTGCGTGACTCACAAATGGACATGCAAAAAAAAAGTAACTTTATATATAAACAGGATACTTATTAAAATAAGGAAGGGATGTGAGCAGACACCCAGGAGAATACCAGTGTTTGTTTTTCGAGATGCACATAATTGAGAACAAGATTAAAGGCATGTAAATATCTTAATCCAAAAGCTGTCGTGCTCATAATGTGTTACTGAGAAAAACAATCTGAGTAACAAATTTTCTTTCTCATGTGGTCCCGTTTTCAACCTGTAAGTGGAAATTAGATTTTACTCAGAGCCTTAGGACCTTAGGACCATGCTGTAGCCCCCTTATGAAAAGTTTATGCATTTCTTCTTGAAATACAGTTGGCTATAAGTCAGATAATTACAAAATGCCAATTTTATAAAATACGGTGTTTGATATCTTTGTTACTGAACAACAGAGCTTTTTACACGGGAACTATAAACAGAGGATTTTATTTGTACATGCTTCTTTATGGGTAATTATGGGTTTGAAAAATCATAAACAGCAGTGTAATTACTCCGTGGCTTGCCGTGGGGATGCGTGTCTCCTTAATCTGGCCACTCAAAGAGAGAAACAACTATTCATCTCTGAACCTTTCCTGAGAAGCGATTTTTTAAATCCGACGTTCCCCAAATTTAGAAGACTTAAGAAAACGATGTCACTGTTTAGTTCTGCTGATTAGTTTATGAATTTTAAGAAACTGGAAAGATACTGTATCTTGAACATACTGGGCACCAAAATCAGGAAGAGACTGAGGGAGAAAATATTCCACTAAGTAGAAAAAAACCCGAGAGACTGTTTGACAGCGAGATAGAAACCTTTTCACTAACCCAACCGTAAAATAAAAGCTGTAGATATTCTCTTTTTTGCGAGGTCCTGTTCAGTTACCTAACCAGGGTGTTCAGAGCGGCAAACTGATTATATTACCTGAGAAATCACCCAGACAGTTCGAATAGTTCCCGAAATTCAAATTACTCGTGGGCAAATGTTTTAAAATAGCACTTTCCAAACATTGTTCTTAATATTTCGCATTATGAAGTGAGCTTGCATGTTAGAAATAAAACATGGAGGAAATTCAACCCTAATAGTCATTCATGGACTTTTGGTGGAAAGTCTGTTACTCATATAGAGACAAACACAAATCGGCACCTGGATGGCTCAGTCGGTTGAGTGTCTGACTTTGGCTCAGGTCATGATCTTGTGGTTTGTGGGTTCGAGTTCCGCGTAAGGCTCTGTGCTGACAGCTCAGAGCCTGGAGCCTGCTTCTGATTCTGCATCTCCCTCTCTGCCTAACCTCCCTGCTCGTGCTGTCTCTCAAAAAAAAAAAGAAAAGAAAAGAAAAGAAAGAAACAAATACAAAATCAGCCCCATGACTGCTTTTATTGTCTGATTTGAAGAAGGTTTGACATCAGTCAGTAACCCAGGTATAGGGCAAATAATTGATATAAGGCAATTTCTCAGTCTTTGTAAGTATAAATGATTTAACTAAATGTTGCTTTTTAATTTTAATTTATTTCATGGACAGGCAGCAGAGTTATGCCCAAAGCTGGAGGGCAGTTTGATTCTTTGTTAAGATCATCATAACTGACAACTAGCACCTGGAGTTGGTGCCAGACCAATTTATTTAATTCTTTGAAGTAGGTCTGATAATTTTTTCATGTATTTAAAGTTTATTTTAACAATGATTTTCTGCTGCGCTCCAGCAGCAGTCGTGATTTTCAGGTATTACAGATTATTGACAAGGAGGAAAAGAAGATGTCTCTTGTTGCTTGAGGGAAGATTCTAGCCACATGCGGACGATTTACACAATAAATCTGTGAAGGGAAGTCTGTGTGTATGTACCCGCCTGTTTGTTTCTTCTGTTCGATGTTGTGAGTTCCTTTAAAGCTAGGCACCCGCCTGTTTGTTTCTTCTGTTCGATGTTGTGAGTTCCTTTAAAGCTAGGAGTTATGTCTTACTCATTTTGTTTTTTTTGTCTAATCACTTGTAAAGAAGGGAGAAAAGAAGAAAAATGAGCTTGTGATGGTGACAAAATGGCTACAGATTCTTCAGGACCCCTCCAGCCAAGGCTCATGCGGCCCCACTCTGGATCTGGGCAGGCTTGTGACTGGTCTGTACAAAAGACTGGGGTGTATGTGAGGTTCTGTGACTTCCATGGTAGCCAATGACTGGCCATGCAGTCTTAGCCCTGTTTGCTGAGACACGTGTCATTGGAGATGTCCCTGTAACCCAACGCCACCCTACTGTAAGGAAGCCCAAGACACATAGAGAGGCTGGTGTAGGCTTTCTTAGTCTCCGTTGAACCCAGACTTTGACTTGTCCCAAGGCAGGTCCAGACACCTTGGTGAAGCCTCCAGATGAGTCAAATGCCAGCCTTCAGTCCCCCTGAGCCCTTCAAGTCTTCTCAAAGCACCAGACTCTTTAGAGGAAAGAAAAGCTCCCCTACCCTTTTATGTAGTTTAACTTCGGATCCACAGAATTTTAGACTGTAATAAAATGGTTGTTGATTAAAAAAATTTTTAATGTTTTATTTTATTTTTGAGAGAGAGAGAGAGAGAGACAGTATGAGCAGGGGAGGGTCAGAGAGAGAGGGAGACACACAATCCGAAGACAGACTCCAGGCTCTGAGCTAGCTGTCAGCACAGAGCCTGACGCGGGGCTTGACCCCACAAACCGCGAGATCACGACCTGAGCCAAATCCGGACGCTCAACCGACTGAGCCACCCAGGCGCCCCTGGTTGTATTTTTCAACTACATTTTTGGGTGGTTCGTTGCAATAAACTAAGTGGCATTCAGTAGTTGTTGGATGATACTTCATTGTGTGAGAGATTCCACTGAGGAAAACCAGTGAAAACTGAAGAAAGAAACCCCAAACCTCCTCTATGGCCTCAGCTATTGTATTGAATTCTTTCCCTCTCTGGTTGGTAATGCTGCTGAGTAGTTTCCTGAAGCTCTTACGGTGAAATCCCCTGCCGGTTCATTTACTTCACGTAGCAGCCGGTGCTCATGGGTTACTCCTGGGCCCCGTTCATCATCTGAGGACGTGGGAGGTGTGTGGCAGGAGACAAAGCCCACGAGCAGGTTATGTGCAGGATGACTGAGAAGATGCCGTGTGAGGCTGCGTGCAGGAACAGCACCGTGGGAGAGAGAGCAGGACCCTCTGGGAGTCCAGGCAGACCGGTTTCTTCTTTCTTTCCCTGGATTTTACTAGTGTTCCCCCGTGTATCCTTAATGTGCCAGATAAAATGGAAATGAGTGCGACTGTTCAGTTTTGGAGACAGGCAGTTTCAAAGGCTGCATTAGGGGCGCCTGGGTGGCTTAGTCGGTTGAGTGTTGACTTTGACTCAGGTCATGGCAGGCGAGAATTCTACCACTGAACCACCAATGCAACTTTGACTCAGGTCATGATCTTGCAGTTCGTGGGTTCGAGCCCCACGTCAGGCTCTTTGCTGACAGCGAGCTCAGAGCCTGGAGCCTGCTTCACATTCTGTATCTCCCTCTCTCTCTGCCCCTCCTCTGCTCACACTGTCTCTCTCTGTCTCTCAAAAATAAATAAAGAACACACACACACACACACACACACACACACACACACACACACATAAAGGCTGCATTATTTGGGGTGTTCTATTGAAATCCTCGTATTTTAATTTTTTTAAAATTATGAAACCATAAAGAACGCATCCTCTTGAAATCATTTGTTGTCATTTATAACAAGTGGGTGAGTTCATGAGATTCCATTAACAACTGAGTTTCTACTATTCTTTAGGAGAAAGTTGTTGCATTTTCATGCACCTTTTCCACTGTCCACAGCATCTTTGCTCCTGCACCTTAGGCATCACTTTGAATATGCTAAACAGCATTCATACATTCAAATACCTGAAATATTTTGGGGAGCATTAGAGGCTAATATTCATAGAAATCACAAAAGGAAAGTGGGTATGGTATAATCAGTAGCAAGTGACATCATCTAACCATTAGGTAGAATATGAAGAGGTGAGCAGTTGTGATTGAAACACCAACCAGTTTCCTGAAGGACTTAGGAGGCTTCTTATTCAAGAGTGGGTCTCCTGTTTCATGGGTGATTCCAAAAATGAGATAATGTATTAGATTTCTTTTTTAAAAATTTTAAATGTTTGTTTATTTGAGAGAGAAAGACTGAGCATGAGCAGGGGAGGGATAGGGAGAGAAGGAGACACAGAGTCCAAAGCAGGCTCCAGGCTCTGAGCTGTCAGCACAGGGCTCGACGTGGGGCTCGAACTCACACACTGTGAGATCATGACTCGAGCCGAAGTCGGTCGCTTAGCCATCTGAACCACCCAGGTGCCCCTGGATTAGATTTCTGTTTAAAGTGTAGATCAAAGTAAAGCAGATTGAGTTTATTTTTCTTTTTTTGAAAAAAGAAATAATAGAGTTCTGTTATATTAGTTATCTATTGCTATGTAACAAGTTACTGCGAACTTAGAGATTTAAAACTACGCATGTTTATTATCTCACAATATCTGTGGGTCACAAGTCTGAATGTGACGTAGATGTGTCTTCAGCAAGGACACAGTCAAGGGCCATTCTGGGGTCTCATCTGAGACTCTCCCAGGAAAGGATCAGATAAAGGCCATGTCATTGTCTATAGACTCTGTGCCTTGCAGACTGTGCACGTGAGGACCTCAGATGCTTGCTGCCCATGGGTCTCTGCCACATGACCCTCTGCAGAGTGGCTCACAACTTGGTAGCCTGCTTCTTCAAAGCCACAAGGGGAAAGAAAGGAGGCTCAGCAAGACAGACATTACTGTTGGACATCATGTCATCCTGAAATGAGATCCTTCTTTGCTCTGTTCTGTTCGTCGGAAGCAAGTCCAGTGGAGGCCCACAGGAACATAAAGACCATAACGGGAAATCGTGGGGCCCCGGAGAGACCCTTTGCACGTCTATTACTTTTAAAGGTCCCTCAAACACATTATTCTTCAGATAGTCAAAGACAGTTTCACACATTATTGAATCATCTCAGGCAAGATAAATGTATGTTTTTATTTTACATTGCTACTAAATCAAGAAATATTTGATAAATGTTTAACTGTAAATGTAGGAAGCCATCAGCATTATGAAATATAAGTGTGTCTTACTGCAGGAACATAGGTAAGTAAAAGATTTATTAGGCATGATCCTGCATAGGGAAAATGGCATTTTAAGAAAAGAAATTGAAAATAGCCATTTTCAAGCCTTCTTAGTTTTTCTAAAGTTGTTCCTGTGTAAAATTAGATTTGAAATTTGCCTTGAAGCATTTCCTTGAAATTAAGATATTTGTGATAATTACAGAATAATAACTATCATATAATTGCTTTAGGAGAAGACAGTCTGTTTCCTAAAATATATTTTAGTGTAAATTAGTGAATCGTTAGAACCTGTAGTTTCTAAGCGGTGACTTATAATTCTCATAAAAAGATTGATTTATTCAGATCAATCCAGCCATCACATATGTCTATTTATTCATTTTTATAAGTCCCATTTGTCTGGAATGCTGCCCACAATACTAAGTTCAGATTGAAGGTTGCAGCAGTGGGATTTGAAATAAACATGAAGTGGGGCGCCTGGGGGGCTCAGTCGGTTAAGCGTCCGACTTTGGCTCAGGTCCTGACCTCCCAGTTCGTGGGTTCAAGCTCCGCGTCAGGCTCTGTGCTGACAGCTCAGAGCTGGAGCCTGCTTTGGATTCTGTGTCTCCCTCTCTCTGCCTCTCCCCACCTCAAGCTCTGTTTCTCTCTCCAAAATAAATAAGCATTAAAAAAAAAAAAAAGAAACATGAAGGCATTTTAGGGCAACTGCTTTTATGAACAGAGACCTGGAAACTCTCTCTCTTCAACTCTTCTGACTGTATTAAAATAATTTCTTTTTACCAATTCTAGAATGCCAGGTATTTTCCAGGGGGCTGCATTTTTGTCTTTAGTCCTTGATCTTTCATTAAAGTAGTTACTTAGCTCACTGGAAATGGAAAACACAGTTTGGAGATAATGTTCTAGTTCCTGGTCCTCATTTTATTGAGGACCTGGTATGTGTCTGTGTGGAGGTGTGAACGAGAGTGGTCTTCTGGGCAGACACGACAGGAGTCAAGTTGACTACTGCCCTGCCCACCTCAACTGCCATCTCTTTTTTGACATCAGATAGCTCTCTTCCACAGCTCAGACCGGATCTTCTGGTTGTTTAAGGAAGTTGCAGTGCATTACTGCAGTGCCTCATTACCGTATTAAAAATGATTCCAAGCATAGGCCACCAAATAGCATCATCTCAGTATTTATGGAGAAAATGGAGCTAGCAATCCTTTGTCTGAATTTGGATCAGGCCAATGTGACAAAAGGGTGCAAAGTTAAGGATCAAAAATATATATATGTATTTCTGGGTTTTCTGTGGCCATAAATGGAACTGTCTTCTGAACATTCTGAACTATTAAGCTATGTGTATATTCTTTTTTGTCCCCATGTGTAATTACTGCCTTAGAATTAATGTGCTCTGTAGAATTAGCTCCAGGACTCCATTATTTATCCTTACACTACACTTGGTACTGTTCATTAAATATTCGTTGAATAGATATTATTTTTTTGAAGAAAATCTAGTTTTATTTTTATTATTATTAAAAATTTTTTAAATGTTTTTTATTTATTTTTGAGAGACAGAGAGAGACAGCGTGAGCAGGGAGGGGTCAGAGAGAGAGGGAGACACAGACTCCGAAGACAGCTGTCAGCACAGAGCCTGACGCGAGGCTTGAACCCACAAACTGTGAGATCATGACCTGAGCCAAAGCTTAACTGACTGAGCCACCCAGTCATCCCCAAGAAAATCTAGTTTTAATTCCATAAATGTTAAAAAAAAAAAAAAAGGTTTGGGTGACCAAATCTGCTGTTGTTCTCAGGAATCACTGTTCCTGTGCCACACTCATGAGGAAATGGGGCACAGTTCTCTTCTGGTCTTTTTCTGTGTGGTTTTCAGATGAACTCATGTTGGGTCACCATGTCACAATCTTGTTCGAATTCGGGAAAAAGAAGTTAAACAAACCCATCTCTTCATTTCAAAGTACATTCATCCCATTGTCAAACTATCAGTAGTGGTTGGATTTCTTCAAATCAAAGCATGATTCATGTAATTACTATATTGTGATTCGCTTTATTGAAGGGCTGAAGGTATTTTAATGGTTTGTGACGAGTGAAGAAGTGATGAAGTAGAACTTGTCTGAGTGAGAACTGGCGAATATTGAATTTAGTTGTAGTTATTGTTGAATATTCCTTTAATAAGACTGAATCCAGAGGCAAGACATTCTGTTCCTTAAAACCCCACTGAAGTATATTTTAAGAATGACCTACATAATAATGAATTTTCAAATTCTTATTAACATCCTGAAAAAAAAAAAACTCCTCTGGCATAATGACTTGGTTTTTCAGCTTAAATTCATGCTTGTTACTATGTTTTCTTCCAGTCATTTCATAAAAATATGTTGCAAAGTTATTGATTTCCTAGATGTTAAAAAAGTCTATATTTTATTTATAGGTGCTTATAACTTGCTACTCAACAGACTGTACTTTTTTCCAGTGATAAATATTAGAGGAGGGAATGTTAAATTACTCTTTTTTTTTTTTAAGTTTATTTACTTATTTTGAGAAAGAAAGAGAGAGAGGGAGCAGGACAGGGGCATCGTGGGGGAGAGAGAAATTCCCAAGCAGGCTTGGAGCTGTCAGCACAGAGCCCGACGTAGGGCTTGAACTCACAAACTGTTAGATCATGATCTGAGCCGAAGTCAGATGCTGGACTGACTGAGCCACACAGATGCCCCATGGTTATTCTAATTAAGAATTTTTAGAACTCTAAAATAGGATGTTCCTTTATTTATTTGTTTAAAAAATTTTTTTTAAATGCTTATTTATTTTTGAGAGAGAGTCAGAGATACAGCATGAGTGGGAGAGGGTCAGAGAGAGAGGGAGACACAGAATACAAGGCAGGTTCCAGGCTCTGAGCTGGCAGCACAGAGCCCGACGTGGGGCTCGAACTCACAGACCGTGAGATCATGACCTGAGCCAAAGTCGGAAGCTCAACCAACTGAGCCCCCCAGGTGCCCCGAGGATGTTCCTTTAGAAATTTCATAGGAGGAGAGTGAGTATGAAGGTCCATTATTTACTAGTTCACATCAGGTTTAACTATGCAGAAAGTAAAGACCACGCGTGTTTTGGTGCTTTACGTGTGGAGCCTGGGTCCTGAGCTTCTGCATGTCCGAGTTCCAAGGTCACTGCCATGGTTCCAGTACATGGCATGGGCCGTATTCTGTGCTGCGGGCGTGTGGGGCTGGAGATGGCACTACCAACGAGAAGGCGGACCTCCCGCCGTGGACCCTTGATGTTTATGATTGTCCGTTACCTGCAGGTTTACGTTGGACGGCCCCTGAGGTTCAATTTTGAATTGCACACTAGGAGAGGAAGTCGTTCCTCAGCTGAACAAATATGTACTGATCCCTTCCTATGTGCTAGACATTCTCTTGGGTGCTGGGTCCCGAGGCAAACAACACTCAGGTAAATAGATGATGGTAGTGCAGTGCGATGACGGCTCCTTTAGGGATGTCTGGGTTCTGTGTAAGGCTTGGGGAAGCCTGCTGCGAAGATGACACCGGACGCCGGCAGGGGGCTGTGAGGGACAGGGCAGAGAGAGACCCTGACATTCCCTGCTGCCCGGAGCAGGGCGGGGGGGGGGGGGGGGGCAAAGATCAACCACAGATCCCTAGACCTGACTAGGGAGCTGGTTAGAAACCCTCATGGGCCCCGCCCTGGACCTCATGCATCCCAGAATCCGAATCTGCATTTTCACAAGACCCTCCCCCAGCTCAGTCAAGGGGACACTGGCTGTGACATTCAGGAGACTCCAAGAGATTTATTTCACTGGAGGAGAATGCTGAGCAGTACCTTGAAGGCCACTCGGTGAAAGAGATTATTCTTGAGTTTCTTTGTCGGTTTATCGCAAAGTGAACGTTCTTGGTATTATTTTTAATTAACTGATAAAAACGTCTGGAAATGCTAGGTACAAAGGCCATTGTTTGCTGGGACAGGAAGTAGGTCTTACAGTTATCGAATTTGGTCCTCTCCGGTTTCAAGTGCTTCGCTAAAGTGTCTGTATTCCGTCCTTCAGGGACCAATCTCTGCTTGAAAAACCTTTAATTAGTATGCCAGCCACAGAGAGGACTGCTTGTGCCCATCTACTCCAGGAAAGGCATTTTTCTTAAAGGCCCTCACTCCCATTTCCTGTGGACATTCATTCCCAGTGATGGAGGTGATGGTTTGCCTCTCCCAAACAGACGCTTCCTCTTTAATTTCAGTGTTCAAACAAAATAGGCTGGGATCTCAGACATGTAAGAATCATCCTGGAATAGCACGAAACAGACATAGTCTTTCTGAATTCAGCCCAACTTCTCCATTGCCTACTACAGAGTTACTGGCTTTAAGTTACACATGCTGGATCTTTCACAAATCCACTCTCCACTCCATGTATCCACTCGGTATGTTTGGATCATAATTGATATACTCAAGGATCCTGTTCTTCATTAGACACATTAGACAGTTTGTCTAATTAATGCGTGGTCTACAAAAAGTGAATAAAATGGAGAGAATAGAAAGCAAATTTTCTTTCAATAATGAAGAAAATAAATTTCCTATGCTGTAAGGTCCATAGTTAAGAATTAGTTTTAAAAGTTACTGAGTTTTGTGGTGCCTGGGTGGCTCAGTCGATTAAGTGTCTGACTTCGGCTCAGGTCATGATCTCATGGCTCGTGAGTTCGAGCCCCACATCAGGCTCTATGCTAACAGCTCGGAGCCTGTAGCCTGCTTTGGATTCTGTGTCTCCTTCTCTCTCGGCCTCTTTCCTGCTCATACTCTGCCTCTCTCTCAAAAATAAATGATTATTAAAAAAAAAGTTACTGAGTTTTGGAGAGCCTGGGTGGCTCAGTCCATTAAGCATCCAATTCTTGATTTCAACTCAGGTCATAATCTCACGGTTGTGAAACTGAGCCCCAAGTCAGGTGCCATGCTGAGCCTGCTTGGGATTCTCTCTCTCCCTCTCTCTCTGCCCTTCCCCACCTCAAAAAATTAAAAATATTAAAAAATGTTACTGAACTTTTACTTGTCAAGTTTAACATCGTGAACACTTTGTTTTCAATTAATTTATCTAAAAATGTTCTATACATTTAGTCTATGTGATAGTAAACCAACCTTCCTTCCCTCCATCTCTTTCTCCTACCACTCCCTTCCTCCCTCCCATCCTTCCTTCCTTCCTTCCTTTCCCTCTCTTTTATTTCTCTCTGTCTTTCTTTCTTTCTTTCTCTTTTATCTCTTTTTTCCTTCCTTCCTTCCTTCCTTCCTTTCTTCCTTTCTCTCTCTCTCTTTTTCTTCCTTCCTTCCTTCCTTCCTTCCCCTCTATCTCTTTTATTTCTGTCTTTTTTCTCTGTCTTCTTTCTTTCTTTCTTTGTTTCTTTCTTTCTTTCTTTCTTCTGATGCTGTTTAAGAAATGTATCTTATTCCACTTAGATGTAGGGCTTTTCTTCTCTATGAACTGAAATGTTATTTATTACTGTAACTTTGTAATATCTCAGTGTCAGAAGCCTAATTTGTTTAAAACACTGTCCATAATTTATAAAAGTTGTCAAGCTCTGTTGAGTTATTTGCATAACTGTCCATTTTAAATGGGCAATCTCCTGAAAACAGCCATGTGTAGTCTAAGAGATTGCTTATTTGTTATGGCAATAATGTGAAAGGCCATAGCATGCATGATATTTTCCCATTTTAGCTTAGGGTTTTCTATGATGGTTTGGAGTATTTTATGCTCATTGAATATCATGTGCTTAATCTTCAGTGTCAAAATCTGAATCAGATGCTGAATCATGGGTCTGATACGGTGATGGGCCAGACCATGATGCCTTCTGGGAACTTCTGACTTAGACTTGGATCAAGTTAGCTTTTACTCCTGGGAAAAGAGGCAATTTGAACATATAAATAAGATAGAGGCACAGGGGGCAGGGGTGTTTCAAGACAGTTGATTTCTTGTGTGCCCCCTGTGGATGTAAGAAAGATGTATGGAGACACATCCACTCACCTGCGGGCTTGCTGCCTTTCCTGGCTCCCGCTGTATCAGCCCGGAAGTAGTTTCTACTTGTCTGAAGTCCATTTACGTAGGACATTCTGTACTTTTAAGTATGTCTCATCCAAGCACCAGAGCCCCCCCCACTGTCTACCTCGGGCTTATTAGTTTTAGAGTTCTATTTCTACCCATAGCCTGGGACTTTCCATGAACAATCCCAGCCATAGCCTACTGCTGGTATAGTATTAATTTCATATATCCAGGAGAGTACTCATATAATTCAGAGCTCCTAAGGGAGAAAAGGAGGGTGAATCAGTCAAATGAGGCTCAGAAAAAGTTACAAAATTAGAAAATGACACGCATATGGGCAATTATTCAGGCATTTTAAAAAACACCAAGCAGAACTTGAAAAAAAAATCAAAGCTTTCATTTTTAGATCAAATTTCAGAGTGCTATTTTATCATCTCACAGCGCTATTGTATTTTTTTTATCTTAAATGTAAAATAGTCCTTCAAAAGTTACGTGAAAGAGACCAAGAGGTTTTCAGTTACCGTGAAGTTGCCTCCTCCTCTATTTTGCAGAGAGGTTGCAGTCTTGACCATATTTTACCTGGTGGTGTTCAGGCGTGAGGCTGCTCCGCAGAACTTTCGCAATCACAGGACCTTCCAGGGCACTCACCACTGGGCAGCTGGGCCCTTGAAATGTGGCTGGTAGAACAGGGGTGAGATACACCTTTAGTTTTACCTAAATTTGATTTTGCTCTAAGATTAAACAGCCACACGTGGCCGGTGGCCGACACAATGAGCAACACAGCCTTAGAGAATCGCACTGATTTCTTGCCTATCTGCTTGCTAAACGGTGTTTACAGCTCCAAGAGAGTGTAAGGATAGCTTGCATACCCCCTGCACTCTTAGCGATGAATAAGGTGAAGTGTGATTAAAATTCACTGTGCACCAGCGCTTCCTAAAAAGCCATTTTTATCCCCACGACAAAACATAAGACCTTCGATAAGAAGCTCTCAGGCGATTGCCAGTTCTTTGATAAAGTCAAATGAGTTTGCTCCAGTCCTTATAAGATCAATATCGAAAGATCCGTGATTGTGTGATCGTGCCAGGGGCCATGAATAGGCAGACTTGGCCATCAGGGTGGTGAGCTCTGAGGAGCTCCTGTCCGAGGATGGGATCTCCTTCAGTCGAGGGGTGAGTCGTAGGGATTGTTCTGTAAGTGGTGCCTGAGCTTCATAACCAGGACATCGACATTCAAGCTCTGTCTCTGCAGCTTAAAATCAGTGCGACCTCCAGACATTTCCTTAACTTTCCTGACTCAGTTTCTTCATCCCTAATAAAAGGAGAACTATCTCCTCAGGCTGTTAGAAAGATGAAATAAATCCAGGTTACTAAAGCATGTAGAATAGTGTCTGGCACATTGTTGGTGCTATAGAAGTACTTATTAAATGAATAAAATATACTTGGCATGTAAAACATAGCAGTCAGCCATCAGTCACTGTTGATGTTCTGCTAAGTGTCATTAATTAAATGTCCTATGTGTTTCTGCCGCCCAGGCAAGTGATCAGTGGCCTGGATAACATGTGGTTGGCCCGTGGAAACTGAGTACTTCTTGCTTTGTCCAAGAATATCTGGGTGATGTTTTTATTGAAGGGAACATGCAAAAGGTAATTGAGACACTGGGGAGGGGCTACCTAAATAAAAAGCTGGACATAAATATCACACAGACAGATGTCTTCTTCCCAGACACTTGTCAAGGTTGGATTAAATCACTGTCAAGTCTTTCCAAAGACTGTGCTGGGAATGACTGACTACACAGGAGGTTACCAGGTGTTGAAAGACAAAAGATGTACAATGTTCTCAAAAATGTCTTGAGAATTAGTAGCTTAAAAAAAAGCTTAATTATATTTCTTTCTGGCAGGTCTACTCAGAGCCTTTCATATGCTTTGTGAATCTCCAAACTTGTCTGAGCATGAAGTTTCTTTTAGGGGCTCTGGGAGGGACTTAAGCCCAGTAGACCTGAAGACACTGTAAAATCCATCAAACGACGCTAAAGAGAATTTGAACAAATGTTATTATTTGTTGGTAAATGTACAGATTTCTACCTTTAATTTTATATGTAATATACTTTTCATCTGCATAATTGACTTTGAAAGCAATCCTAATTTTGCATCCTGATTGCCACCACTCAGTGGATTTTAATAAGTCAGTGTACCAAATGTCTATAGTGGACGCATTATTTCTCTGTGACCTTGTGAGTTTCTCATCCATGAACTAGGCATACTTTGTGTACAAGAAATGATCAAATAGATCTTTTTTTGGGAATATATATTTTTTATTTTTCAATTCTGATCTTTGACGATAGGAATTTTTAATCACATTTACTTTAATGGCATATTTGGTATTTTAAAGAAAAACAACGATCAATTACTTATCTTACCTTTTATATATTTAGAAATCAAACTGGCTAAAATGTTCTAAAATAAGATAAATTAAACAAAACTACCATGTATGTATGAAAAGAATATGATATTGTACCAAGTTACAAATAGAAAAGATTTCACAAATATAAGCAGAAAGAAGTGCATTTTGGTTCTCCATGTATAACTATTCATTAATATTTTGTGGAAAAGGACAGAGATTTAAATGTAGACGCGCCTTTCTACTTATGGTTTGTGAAAAGCATTCTGTTGCGAATGTATTTAAAATTTCAGTGATACTTCAGGCTTTCAGGAACTATTACAAAAAGGTAAAACAGGCATACAACCAGTGTCTTTTCCAGAACTTACTCAAACAATACGCTTCTCCCACGGCAGTGTGAAAACAGTCTTTATGAAATGTGTGTAAAAACAAAGCAAAACAAAGGTAAACAGAAAAATTGAAAACACTTCTATTTTTTCCAGTTTGGGCTTCTAAAAACCTTTAGCAGAGATTTCAGCTTTTCTTTTGCATTTCTGCTCTGTATGGATAATAAAAACCCCGAGTCGTGTTCACAGAGAAGAACCAAGAGCCAGCAAAAGAGACCCCGTTTATGACTGGTAATACTTAACATAGACCGTTTCAGCATTGGGGATTTCTCATGTCTTACTCTCAAGAATTGTAGTATTATTATTTTTCTGTTTGAATGAAAATGCTCTTAAGTAGCACACCCTAATGTCGTCTATTGTGCTACATGGTGGTCTTTGTCTTTGGCCAGCGCTTTCCCCCTTGCGATGGCTCCCCGGGAGCATCTGTAGCCAGGGCTGGCACTCCAGGGCAAGATCTGTTGGCAGTAGTGTTGGCAGTGGCAGATGGGGGCACAGACATCCTCAGATTGCTTTGACGGCCAATGGATCGGGAGACCTAGAGAGCTGCTAACATTTTATTATTTGAAGTCTGCTTAGGTATAATTACATAAATTAGCAAATACGTTTTGAACATGTTGTGTATGCAGATCCTGGGGGAGGCGCTTCTAGTAGTCGCTGCATTCGTGTTTGTTGAATGCGTGCAGGAATAAATGTGCTGATGAGCCCTGCCCTCCAATGGCACGGCATTTTTGCTTGAAACCATTTGTATTCCAGGACAGAATGCTGTGAATCACTAGAAGAAGGTCAAGTTTAACAAGGAAGGATTAGGAAAGCTTTTATCAAAGAAGTGGTTTTGTTGTTGTTTGTTTTGTTTTGTGTGAGAGAGAGCCAGAGAGTGAGCATGCAAGCCTGGAATGCGCAGAGACAATCTTAAGCAGGCTCCACACTCAGTGTGGAACCCAACGCGGGGCTCAATCCTACAACCCTGGGATCATGACCGACCGGAAATTAAGAGTCAGACGTTCAACCGACTGAGCCACCCAGGCACCTCCAGGAAGTGAGTTTTTTCTTTTTTTCCCCAATTCAACCATAAGGATGAGTAGGATCATATACTACAGAGAGTCACTCTCTTTTCCATTTTCTCATAGAACCCAGTATCCTGACGTTAATTGCAGTTATAAGGGGCCGTGTGATCAAGTCAAGTATGAGCCAAGAAAATGCATACAGAAATTCAGGGCAGTCCTTCAGAGGGGTCGTCTTAGAGGGGAAGGGCATTCTGGACTCCTGACCAAGAGGGTTGTTGAGCTGCGGCTGGTGCAGGTCAGCCCGGGGACCTGATGCGTGCTTGGCACCGCTAAACCAGTGTGGACTCCTCTGAGCTTAAGTTTTTCCTTTTTAACCAGAGAAATAAATCACCTGCTTGAAGCCACTATTATTTTGGGATTTTTCTGTTCTGTTTTACATGCATGAGTAAGTGACCAACAAATGTACATGTGACAATGACATTGCTCAAGAGGTTTGTCAGCTGCACTCACTTCTTTTAGTTTATACTTAGATCGTGAGATATTCATAAGACCTTTGTGGCTCTCATTTTATCTACACAAGAACTTCGGAAGTCAGAGTATAAATGTATTTGTAGAGTATTTATGTTTGTGTCTTTGCATATTAAAGGGAGTGGGATATGAGTTTCAGTGCAAACTGAATATAATTTACTATACCATTTTACCACTTCAAATTATACACAGAATTGTCTTGAAGTTATACATAAGATTAAAAATGATGGCCTTCCACCATTCTTTATTATTTTCTCCATTTATTCCTTGGCTTCCAAATTTGTTATGGGGCCATGAAGTTACCTCGTTTAATATGTAAGTAATATTTAAAAGATACTTTCCTCTTAAACTTGCATACATTTTTGTAGGAGGGACCCAGCGTCGGGAAGCTAACTCTGCTGCTTCCTAGCTGGGTAACCCTGGGCGAGTTTCTTAAACCTTCTCTCCTTTAATTTCATCATGAGTAAAATGGGGAAGAACAGAATTTACGCTAGAGATAGAATTGAGTTAACACATCAGGGTGCTTGTGCGGCGCTGGCCCCCACAGACACTGTCATATGAGGTGCCATTATTGTAGCGGAAATCCTTCCGTGAGAAGCCGTGGAGTTTAGAGTGGATCCACCAGAACATAGCAGACAAGTGAAGTTGGACGCAGAAGCAGATTGGATGAAGGAAACTGGAACTTTAGGTCGGTTAAAGAGATGGGACTCTGGCAGAGGGGCTGAAACAAGGGTAAAGTCCAGGTGTTAGAACACCGTGTAAGAACAACTAAGTGCTTCCGTTCTAAGGTGACCAGAATCACAGCTGGAGGCCTATTTTCGGCTCTTTCAGTTTCTGGGTTTCCAGCATCTAGGGTTTGGTTTAAGCCCTAACCTAGTCAGGCCAACCAAATACCAACCTTTCACCCACAGCCTTTTTACAAGTCAGGTATGTTTCTCCCACAAGGATGGCAAGTTTTAACTCGTTTCGGGGTGGCGGAGGTCGTCATCATCAATCCTTGCTCTCGAGACCCAGAATCAGAGACTCTGACTCTGAATCTTGCATCTCAAGGCACCTGCGATTTGTGTGGGAGAAGCATTGGTGTGCTGTGTGTTTCAGCGAGGGAGTACTGTTAATTCTCCGCTCGCTGGAACATAATAATTATTCACCAGTAAAATGTGATAGAAGAGGGTTTGTTTTCGTGTAATGACTTTTGTACTCAAAACATCCCCAGACTCCGTGCAGATGAGTGATTGAAGAACCCCCTCACCCTCCCACCTGCTCAGGAGTCTCTAGAACCTCCAAGAGCGTTTGATAAAAACCAAGTGAGATCGCACGTTGGGGTGGGGGTGGGGAGGACCATGGAGGTGGCGGGTTTGGCATTCATTGAAACGATCGCTTGAACAAAACGGATCTATCTCCAAAGCACTTATTACACACTTGCTGTCTTCACTGTTCCTGCTAAGCCTCCTTTAATCAATGGTATAGCCTGGATGCATATTCATAAAGCACGCTTCCCACCAAGTACGTGGGAACGCAGTCTGAAATGCCTTTAGGAACCATGTCCCCGAGCCCACTTTGATTAGGAAGAACAAAACAGTTTCCCAGTTTCCAAGTGGGATGCTCTGTGCAGTGTAAGCAATGACAAAAAAAAAAAAAAAAGGGAGCTGAAAAAATATTTCAATGTCATTGTATCTTAGTGCTTAAGGTAAAAGTAATCCATGGCAGTGCGCCTCTGGTATTGGGCACGTAGATCAGCTGCGGTGTAGATGCGGATTCTGATCCCATAAACGGGGCCAGGCCTGAGAGCGCCGTTCTTGCAGGCTCCCAGGTGAGGCTGGCATCCGGGCTGCATCTGTGGCATAAGGGAATGTCAGTAAATGTGAGGGAGGAGCCCTCCTGTCGTGAGTGGCTCTTGACCTTGGCTTCCTGGGGTTGCAGCATTTAGTTCAACCAACACGGGAAGTCCCAGAGCTCCCATTCACATTCCGAGCACTGGACGTAAATATCAAACCAGAGCACGTGTGTGCAGCATCCTGGGTCAAACGTGAGTCTTGGGCCTGTGTGTTGAAAACGTCTGGATAAGCTAATGATGGAGGCTCTTTCTCGTAAGTCAGTGATGACGGCTTTCTTGCAGAGAAGCCTCCGTGAAAAGATCCTGGAGGTTTTCAGGCTTTCATTTTGCTTTGGCAGGAAGAACTGGTAAAGGATCATTTCATTCATTGTTCTCGTTAAATGTCTTTTCTGAAACTTGGGTGGTGGGTGCTGTGATGCGCTACGTCGAGTAGGTGGACTCTCCCAGGAGGAGGAGCCCGTGCAGCCGGAAGGACACCCAGGGTCCCGAGACCCTCCCCACACTGTGCCAGGTCTGGGCTCGGCTCAAGCTGTGATATTTCTCTGTGTTCCCAGCACCCCCTTCCCCCACTGTCTTCAGGACCCATTCTGTGCAGCATTTTTAGTACTTACAGACTCACCCCCGACCCCCCTCTGAAAGGTGCATGCCCGAGGAAACACGTAGAGGTGTTGACAGTGGGAGGGAAGGAAGGGCCCTTCATTGCCAGAGAGAGTCCTCGTGAGCGCACGTAGTTCTTCATCTAGTAGACCTGAACGTGAGGCTGTAAGAGTATCTGTCGCTCCGTCTTGCCCTCTCTGGGCACCAGCCCGTGTGTTTCTTCTGCACTCTGGATGCTGCTCGAGATTGGGGTTGCAAATGACATCTAGCATTAGCAGCACTCGTAGGGCGCTTTACCGTTTACCAAGCTTTTTACATAAATTGTCTCAACAGCCAATACTGAGCAACTCACCCGAGGTCACTTGGCTGGTGAGGATTTTAGAGGTGTTCTGAGGCCAGGTCAGGGCTTTCACTGCTGGAAAATGCTATTACATATAGTCTTCCAGCATAGACTGGTATTTATTTCAGAGGATTATGGAATGCTGCTTTGTCTTCTTTTTTTATGTTGTGGTATATTTCGACTGCTTTCCTAGTTAAAACCATAATTTTATAAAATTTTTAGAAATGCCATGAGCAAATGGGCTAATCCATTTTTCAGAGAGAAATTCCTCATAATTGACAATGTCCTTGCTGGCATATTTAAGAAGACAGTAGCACCATAGAAGTGTTACTGTGCAACTACGTTTGCTTCAAGGTATATGGTACCCTCCCGAGGGCTTCTTACATCACATATGAATAATGTAAGACAACTGCATCCAAGCAAACAAAACGTTTCCTAAAATTTACATGACAGTTTCTGTGTTGTGCTCAGTGTCTGGATGGTACTCTGTGTCACTACCTGGGCTCAATCTGTTGTGATGATTAAAATTATAACGTAAGGGCAGCTGGATGACTCCATCAGTTGAGCACCTTGATTTTGGCTCAGGTCCTGACCCCAGGCTTGTGGGATTGAGCCCTGTGTTGTGTTCTGTGCTGAGCATGGAATCTGCTTAAGATTCTCTCTTTCTCTCTCTCTCTCTCTCTCTCTCTCTCAAAAATAAAACAAATCATACATAAAATAAAAATGTAAAGCACATAAAGCATGACTGAATGCTAGCTCTGTTAATTAACATTGTCATTTCACATATTTTATGTCACATATAATTTTACACTTCAAAACTATGACTCACAAGCCAAGGCTGGAGCCGCTGGCTTGCCTGCTGGTCTTAGGCTTGCTCATAAGTTTGCTCCGGTGGACTGAATGACCAGGCTTCACGTTTCCCGTTGCCTCAAAATTGGTGTCGCGAGGCATTCAGCGACACATGTGCCTGGTTCCCTTGTTCTCAGGGCACCGTCATCTGAGCGAAGGGACAGTCACGGGCAAGTGAGTGGCTGGGTAAAATGGCTCTTTTCAGCCATTAAGGCAAGTCATACTCATTTGTAAGAGCTTTCACAGTGCACAAGGTTAGGAGGGGAAAGGTGAAGGTAATCTGTCTTTTCCCCCTTCGGGGGGAGGGAAGGAGACATCATTGACAAGTGTAATGAAATGTTTACGGGTTTTATTTTTCCGTGTATCTAGAAGTAGAAACATATTTCTAGGAGCCATTTTCCACGTGCCCTTGTGTGTGCTCTTAGGTGCTTCGGTGCGTCCTGTGGCCCTCTCCCTTGACGTCCACCTTGTAAATAACCAGCACGCTACATCAAAGGAAAACATCAGTAATTAACTAGTAATTAACCCTACATCAGTTGCCATGGATGACATATGACCATGTATTTCCATGAAAGGAGGAAGCATAAGGAAAAGGAAGGTGGTAACATATCTGTGTCTGCTGTGTTGTTCCCAAGTCAGTCCTTAAAGGCTGTCGTCCACAGCGGCTCCCCTGGGCATCACCTTCCTTTCTTCCTCGGTGCCGTTTACTGCCATAGTAAGCCCACCATTAGTCTGGTGCTCTTGTCTCGTTTCCTTAGGAACCTTCCTGAGTGATTCGTTACACAGGAAATTATCATCCCACAGCTACAAAAGTAATGTTACAGGTGAATGATGTGTTGACAGAGTTTTCAAAATTAAATTGCATGCCATACCTTACCAGAGTTGAAATATCTTAATGTACATGCTCCTGAGAGAGTTATTGTCATCATCTGGAGAGGGGTTATGGGAATGAAAAACGATTCCGTGTTTCTTATAAAAAATTGAGAAGAGCTATTCCCTGGGCAAATGATCCAGCTGTCTGGGGTAACATTTAGACGTGAAATTCAGAATCTTTTTAATTGTGCTCATTAATTGTTTACCCAGTTCTTGCATCATTAATTGCCACCCTTGTTGGGCCAGGACCCAGAAGACTATGATCTCACAGCCTGACTGATAAGTAGGGGACAGCTCACTGCATATTCCTCCGCTCACTCTACCTCAGTGTTAAGAGATTTACTGTTATTAAAAGATACATAAAAATTCAGTCTCGTGTTCTCTGACTCAAATAGAAAACAGAAACAATCTCATTTAATATTACGTTTGAAATTTCCTCCTCAAACTTGCCATAGTTTATATGTTAGTGAATGGCATTATTGAGAATATGAGACACCTTATCCTAACTATGCAGAATTCTGAAAGCTTAAATACTGCTGTGAGAAGACAGTATAATGGTGTCATGGAACCATCCCTTCTCACGGAAGACATTCATGATGGCAGAGATACCGAGGTGCTCAGAAACCTTGGTTTTCTTTTTTTCATTTTTTAAATTATAGTAAGGGCACTTAACTTGAGGTCTACCCTCTTAATAAAATTTTAAGTGCACAGAAAAGTATTGTTAAATGTAAGCCCTGTACTCACTTATTTTGTATAACTGATTCAACCCTCTGAATAACAGCGCCCCGTTTTCTCCTACCCTCTGCTCCCGCCCCAGCCTCTGGTAACTACACTTCTACACTGTATGAAGTTTGACTATTTTAGGTGCGTCATTAAGTGCAGTCTTGCAGTATTTGTCCTCTTGCCTGTGGCTTATTTCACCTAGCATAGTGCTCTCCAGGTTCATCCATATTGTGGCATACGGTAACATTTCCTTCTTGTTTAAGGACTGGGTATATTCCAGTGTGTATATCGACCACATTTCCTTTAACCCATGCCTCCATCAATGGACATTTAAGTCACAGAGATCTTGGCTTTAGTTTTGACACTTTCACTAATTGGTTGAGAAATGTTTGATTTTTTAGTTAATCTTGTGATCCTCCATTGCCTTGCTACATAAAGCGTCTTGTTTTTTAAAAATCTTTCTATCAGAGATAATTGTAATGGTGAGCAGGGACCATGGAACATGAGGGAAAAATAAAGTGAAACATGGCACGCAAGAAAACTAAATAAATTCGACATAGTTCAAAATCATGACAGGGAGATTGGAATGTACATGACTGTTTTTAATAGATGGAAGTAGTCAATGTAATCAGAGAACTAGCAAGAATAGTTTTTCAAGAAAATTTTTTTCTAAGTCGGGAAAAAAAGGAGGCGACCATTAATCCAACCAGCACCCAGTACAGAGAGAGCTTATTTTGAACCTGATATAAAATTATACCAATAATGTTCATATTTGCACTGAAAAGAACATATCCGTCTTTCCAAATGCAAAGAAGTAGAAAGTAGAGTGGTGGTTGAGAGAGAAATGGGGACTTTCTTGCTTATTGGATCTGGAGTTTCCTTTTGGGAAGACTGGTATTTTCATCTGCACAGTGTAAACTGTCCATCTTGTCAACTTGCCGATCATACAGTGAGTCAGACTGCTTTGAACACACTACCATGGGAGGTGGAAAGGGTAAAATGGGCCGTAGGCAGGTGGATCAAAGTGATGTCAAAGTGCCTTTCCTGCTTATTTGATGAGAGTTCCCAAGGGTTAGGACAGCATGTTTTGGGGGCATCGTGTAAACAGAGGCTGTGTGGATTAGGGTTGACTTACGTCGTGAAATTATCCTGTTACTCCTTCCTGCTAAGCCACACTATGATTTCACTGTCCTTCTGAACACAGTGGAACTGTGAATAAATTGCATGCCATACACCACCTTTGTTATAGAGGACAATTGCCTGAAGAGAAATGATGTACATGTGTAATCCAAAAGAGCCCTCTGTCTCAACGCAAACCCTACAGCATAAAGTGAATTAGTAATTTCAAAAAATATATGCATGTAAACTTCACTGGACAAAAACATTAGAAAAAAATTTACTAATATGTATCCTATTAGAAAGTGTGTACAGACATGAGTAAGCTCATGATCTTTTTTCTTCATAATCTTTGATGCATTGCTAATACTTTGTTTCCTAATGAATACAGTTGTGTTAAATGTTGTTATAATTATTATCACATCAAAATGCAAACAGGAAGTTCCATTGACAATATGACCCCTTCAATGACAGTGCTTTTGTCTGAAAGTATTTGAAGACCTGGATTCTACAGCCACTGCTAAGAAAACAAATAGCTCAGGTTCTAAACATTCTTTCCTTTCTGTCATGGACACGTATTATGTCAACCTTGAATTGGAAAGTTCATGATTGTATTTTTGGTCTAGTAAATTTCTGAAGTATGCATGTGGTTTTCCCGGCAAATGTGAAACGTGACTCCATTGGAGTCATGGACTTTGACCAACCAACACCACTAAGAACGCATCCGTCACTGCCTAAGACTGCATTTCCTGGGAAAGCATGGAGCCAGTGAGGAAGCAGGTGAGGAGAGGGGGATTTTTACCTCCCCTCCACATCACTGACGCCTTCGCTTTGAACAAACAGTGACGGGAAGTCCCCGTGATATGTATGTCTTTTGGTCTCAGATTTGCGTCTGCACTTCGATCATTTGGCCAGCCACGGTCTTACCTGCGGAGAAAGGGTGAACATTTCACGCTCCAGCTCGCTTTGAAAACTCAGCTCTATGTGGAAGCAGTGAATACAAGTTGTGTTGAATCTTGGGCCAGGAAAGAAAAACAAAACAAAACAAACCCAAACCAACCAAAACGAACAAACAAAAAAACAGTGCACATAGTTAACTGCTTAGAGAAAGTCTTTGTCCTTGTAATGATGCGCCTGTAACCCAAACTGGCTCTGTCCCACCACGCTGATCTGAGACCGCAGCACTAACCACATAGATTGAGTTGCTAGTTTTCAATTGTAAATTTGAATTCACCTCTGTTTTGCATCGTTTTGGAATAGGTGAGCAACTGATAAGCTATGATTCTTTTACCTGCTTCTCTAAGCAGAAATAAATCTTCCCTGAAAAGAGATACTAGATGCACATTTAGAAGTGGAAATCATGTTTGTTGTTACGGGAGATTTCCAGTTTGTGTGTGCATGTGTGTGCGTGTGCGTGTGCGCATTGTGATTGAGTTTATTGTCCAACATTACAGACTCTGAATTTCCTCATAGTATCTCTTTGGGGGTAAAAAAAACCTGATCTCTGTGGTTCAACCCTCAAAAACCATTTTACATCCTGAGTGATTTGATTTAATTAAACGAATCAGCTGGTTACAGAACAGTGTCCAGCCCACGCTGATGTGTGCGCTGGCCGGTCTTCACCGAGGCCTTTTGGCTTCCCGTGCTCGCTGCCCTGACTGTAGATTAGAGCCACACACTGCACCATGAACTTGGCTGTGCGGTTCTGACGAAGGTGGCAATGCAGGCGGTACTAGGGAATCTTGTTGCTTAGCCTTTTCAGAAAGAAGGATGACAGCGTGTCCTTGAATGTAAGTGCTCTTTGAAGACTGACCTGAAAATTGCCTAAATGAGAAGTAACCCGGTCTAATTCACAGATCCCTTCAGTTTGCTCAGATGCTGTAAGACCTCTGTCATCTGCCGTGCGTCCACCCCGGCTCAGCCAGCTGAGTGACAGCCAGGAGAGCCGGGCACAGGGGCAGAGGCTTTGTGGCCCCTGCTGTTAGTTCAGAGAAATATGTGAGCGTGGCTATTCCCAGACGAGTGGGTCTGCCCTGGGCTGACATAGTTTTAACTGCTCTTTCTAAACACAAGCTCAGTTTTCTTACAACTCTAACTGGTAAAAATAAAAACAAAAACAAAAACAAAAAAGAAAAAACCCCTATAACTTATAATTATAATATTGTTAGTCTTTCAAGTCCCTACCATACTGATGAGGATGTGATTCATCCCATTTTTATATGTCTGTGGCAAATAAAGCAGAGTGGTTTTTTGTTTGTTTGTTTGTGTGTGTTTTTGAGAGAGGGAGACACAGAATCTGAAGCAGCCCTCAGCTCTGAGCTGTCAGCACAGAGCCCGACGCAGGGCTCCAACCCTTGGACATTCATATCATGACCTGAGCTGGAGTTGGATGCTTCACTGAAGAGTGACCCAGGCACCCCAAGAGTGTTTTTTTAAAACATGTTTGTTGAATAATATTAAGCTATCGATTTGCATGGTGCCCATAGATCAACTATGTTTCCCCAAATTCGTATGTTGAAATCCAACACCCAAAAGGGTGGTATTTGGAGGCGGGGCCTTGGGAGGTGATGAGGTTATAGGCATGAAGCCCCATGCATGTGATTCGCGCCCTTGTGAAAGAGGTCCCTGAGGCCCTTGCTTCTCCCGGGGTGTACTGGAGTGAACTGGAATGACCTGGAATGAACTGGCCTGGAGACAGCATAAGCTTTGCCGGCCTGGGCAGGTGGCTTTCGGATGTTGAGTCCTAGGGCTCCTGTATGCACAGGGCTCCTTGTGGGAAGACACTGGGTTTCGCCCCTAGGAGGTCTCAGTGATTCTGCACCGAACCCTGACTCTGACCAGTGTCATTCTTGGGTGCCCGGGTGGAATTGTTCTAGAGGAAAGCCATAACTCATTAAAAAAGAATCATTATGTTCCTCCAGCTAAAGGCCAACTCTTGGCTCACTGAAAAGCAGAGAAAACAGAAGGAAAAAAATGCAGAGAGGGTCTACACATGCAGCGAAGTCTACTTGGAGTGGCCTTTTAGGTGTCAGGGAACATCTTATGTCTTGAATGCATACTCCCCAATGGTTTACTTTCAGAGTTTATGAAATATAAAAAATTGTTTCTTTTAAAAGATGACTCCGGAGTATTCGATTTGATTGCTTAGAACGGGCATCCAGAGGGAGCCACCGTCTTCTCTGAGTGGGGCGTGGCCTTCGCTGGCTTGCACGCATTCGCATTCTATGCAGGCAGGTGCCCTGCTGTTACCTGGCACTGCTCCCGCGAGCTCAGTGCCGGGGGTACATTCTGACAGAGGCACACAGGACACCCTCGCCGAGAGAGCTCATTGGCCACCTCCTCTTTCTATGAAGGGGATTTTTTTTCTGCTTCACTTTGATCCTGGAGCCCCTTAGCCTCTCTCTGTCCACGCTGGACCCTTCCAGAGGGTCCTTCCTTCCCCGCTTCTAGGCTGTGCTCTTCTGTTTTGAGAATGCAGATAGTGTCCCCGAGCTCTCCCAAGTGCTCCGTCTTTGTGCTGTGCTCCCTCCTCATGCTGTGCTCCCTCCCAGAGGTGTGTCTCTCTGGTCCTGGTGTGGGCTGCGGGACTCTACACTGCGGTAGGGACCACGCACACTCACACATGTGCCCATGCATGCGTGCACACACACACACACACACACACACACACACACACACAGGAGAAATCTGCATCTAGACAGAATCGGACTAGTTCAGAAAGACCACTTTTCAAGGACCTCAGATGAATGTGCATCCTCTCTTCTCTCCGTCCCTCTCTTCCTTCCTCCCTCCTTTCTCTTTCTTTCTCCCTTCCCTCCTCCCTCCCTCCTCCCCTTCTCAGTGTCCCATCTCTCTTTTTTCTTTCTTTCTTTCTTCCTTACTTCTTCTTTCTTTCTTTCTTTCTTTTCTTTCTTTCTTTCTCTCTTTCTCTCTCTCTCTCTCTCTCTCTCTCTTTCTCTTTCCTTCCTTCTTTCCTTCCTTCCTCTCTCTCCCATCTTCCTCATTTTCTCAGGTTGAAACAGTCTACTGCAGTCTCCAGCAAAGTGGCTGCATTTAAAATACTACCAGCTGGGTGCTTTTAGTTTTTAATGAGTTATACCGGTTGTAGCCAAAACATAGATACATTACTGAACTTTGGAATGGTGACTGCTCATTTAAAAGGTTTATGAAGTTTGTTTTTTTCCATGGTTTTGTGTAGGTGAAGCACTTATATGAGTGATAAGAGAAATCTATTTTCTACATTCATACATAAAAGTATGTAGATTATTATTTTTAATTATCTTTAAGTATTAAATAATATTTTCAAGAGTTACTCAATTAATCCTCTTTGTGAATTGAATTTTTAGCGTGGTGTGTGAGGACTCTGGTCTAAAAATGGATTGGGTTAAGAGTTCAGGGGAAGGAAAGAAGGTTCTCATGAAAGATTATAAACCTAATTTTATAAAACGATAATGAAGGAGCATCAACATTTTCTTTATATCATAAGACATTTGACATTGAAAAATGGCATTTCACCCATTAAATAGCATGCTTCCTTTAGGTTTGGTTGGATGTGATAAATTAAATATGAAGAGAGAGACAAGAAATTACAGTTATAAAGCCTTCTAATCATTGGAGATCATCCAAAGTAGACCTGTGTCCCCATTTTATTGGTGAGTGGGTGTCCAGAAGATAGATTTCAGGTTGCTTATCACAAAACAACAAAACTGCTTCATAACACAGGCCAGAAGTTCTAACTCTTTTCCAGCCAGGGAATATACCAGTTAGACCCTAGCAGCTGAGTTGCATTTGACTTTCGTGAAGCATCGGTTAACTATTCACAGTGTTGCTTTTCCTCTCTAACCATCCAAAATACTGTTGGGATCTAAAGGTACAAGAAAATGAGTAAGGACATCAGTGTAACTACTAGATTCATGGGTTGGGTTGGGATTATGCCCTTGAATTCAGGAGAGGTGGGAAGCAACTTCTTACTTTGTCTTCTACTCTCACATTCCTTGTGTTGGCCACTGAAGTGAGAACCCAAAATCTGTAAGGGCAGGGGCGCAAGGCAGGCCCGGGACTGGATCCACACTCCAGAAAACGTGCGTGCCCTCACCAGTGGACTGTGATGACGGGGGGGGGGGGCAGTGTCCTCCTGTCCTTGAGCTCTGGCCATCCCATGTTCATGCGGGAAGAATGGAGGAACCCCTCCACACACACTGGAGTTGTAAGGCAAGCAATTTCTGTTGGAATCTGTTAATTTTAATCCTTTAACCTGGATTAGTTTGGGCCAGAACTTCCCGCCTGGAGGCTCGGATCCGCAGCTTCTACTCTGCCTTCTTGCTGTGTTCTCAAGTCTGAGAAATGCTTCCCCAGAAACACTGATGGAGAATGAATTCCATTATAAACTTTTCATTTTGGTGAAGCGTCAGCCAAAAGGCAAGTCGTTAAGAAAATTATTGAAGAAAATGGCTTTACGACAATTAATCTACTCACACTTTATTTTCATTTCTTTTCCAATTTGGTTTCTCATTCCATAAAGATGTGCTGTACGTCTGGTGCCATGAGGTACCAGATTCAAAGCCGATGACTTTGTTGTGATTCCTGCTATTAACTGCAGACCGTCTAATGAGAAAACAGAATTCTGTGCTTATAATCATTTTATTTTTTTAAAGTTTATTCATTTTTCTGAGAGAGAGAAGAGACAGAGGGAGGCAGAGAGAGGAGAGAGAATCTCAAGTGGGCTCTGCACTGTCAGTGAAGAGCACGATGTGGGCTCAAATTCACGAACTATGAGATTGTGACCCGAACCAAGAGTCAGACACTTAGCTGACTGAGCCACCCAGGCGCCCCTATAATAATTATTTTAAAATATGCTAAAGATGATAATAGAGCCATTTGTTAATTCAATAAACATTTATTGAAAGCCAGCCATGTACCATTAACATGTGACACAGAACTAAAAATTAGAAAGCGTCCTTGCCTTTAAAGAGTATGAAGTCTGGTGGGGGATAATAGTAAGAGAAATAATCACAGTAATGACATTGCACATTTTCTAGATGCCAGCAGTACAAGGAATACTTAGCATGTTCTAACTGACTGATGCTCCCAACAGCTTTATGAGCTAAGCACTGTTACCGCTCCTGTTTTCCAGGTGAGAGAACAGAGAGCAGGTGGCTTAAATAACTTGCCCAGTATCACACAGCTAAGAAGTAGCATAAACAATATTCAAACTCAAGTCTTCTGCCTCCAACATCTTACACTCATAAAGCAGAATCAAAAGAAGAGTGCAGAATGTCTCTGGAAGGTCATGGAAGGCATCTCTGAAGATTAATCTTTGAAAGATGGTGTAGAACATAACCTGGTATACCACATCACTTGGTAGAAAGGGAGAGATTATCTCAAGCAGGTGGTCGGAGGCCCCGGAGAGGGTGCAGAGGCAGCGGGAAATTCCAGTCGTGGCCAGCGGGAGTAGAACACAGTGAAGGCGAGGCAGGAGGGATGTGCTTCTTGGCTGTGGTGACGAGGTTTGTTTTCAGTCTCAGAACAGTAGAAAGCCATTGGGTTGGCATGATTGTGTATGAAGACCATTTGGATGCGGGGTGGAGGGGCTCATGGAGGGGAGGCCAGGTGGCCGTGGTACCTACCCAGAGGGAGGTGATGGTGGGGTGTGTAAGAGTGCGAACGGAGAAGCCAGCAGTTTGCGCACCACCTAAGAAGGGTTTTAATTGTACTTGAGTCTCGGTTAAGGAAAGGCCCAACAGAGAGAGGACAGTCATACTGGGCACGAAAGGCAGGGCTTTGCCAGACAGACAAGGAGGGAGACTGGCTGTTCTCCGAAGACAAAAGAGATGGATATTGACAGAGGAAATTTGGGAAATTGAACTGTCACAGTAAAACCAAACAAATGCTCGTAACGGCAGCGTTTCCCTCGGTCATCTGTGTCCAGCGTATTTACACAAATTCTTCTTGTTCTCCGCATACCGCAGTGGCGCTTGATTATTTGTCATGGCCACTGGCAAACACTTTATTAAAACCCAATTTGAAGTGAGAACAGACTCCCTCAGAAGAATGAACTAATATTCACACACCATAAATTTCTGGTTTAACTTTAGCAGTTTAACTGACCATTGCCGTCTTTGGGATAATCCTTTTATGCCTGAATTTTCCATTGTTCTTTTTTTCACATTTAACAATTTGTTTAGGTCTTAATATCTTTCCAGAAAGCTAATGCTATCTATCGCTTTAACTGTAGTGCCAACACTTGGAACATTTTCGATCACCTTAGTGCTAAAGTATAAAGAAGAAAGTGAAAAAGGTTGTCAGTAGGAGCCCAAGACTCTAACAATATTCATGATTTGTCAGCTGCAATGGTAAGCCTATACAGTGGTCCACATTTATGGCATAAAAGTGCTTCCACATTAAATTGCGTTAACGGTGGAGTGGTGGCTGTCACATCTGGGTGTGTTGTGGGAACACCAGCAGGGCTGGTAAGAGCACAGATTGCCCTGCCCATCCTAGCGTTTCTGGTTCCCTAGGTCTTCAGTTTGCATCTGGAAAGAGTTCTGGCTGCAGCTGATGCTGCTAGTATGGAAGCCGCACTTGGAGAACAGCTAGTGGGAAGGGACAGTGGTCTTCCACCACTTTGATGTGATGCTGGGCAGTGGAGAGGCTGGCGGGGAGGTGAACTCCACCACATAAATCCTTCCTACAGAAAGGCAAGATGGGCTTCATTATGGCTGCATAAAAGGGAGGGTGGTGGCCCCTCTCCTGGGTGCATTGGCCCTTTTGCAGCAAGAGGCTTTGCTAGTAGAAGAGGTTGGCCCACGTTCTTTGAGTGAGCACTCCTCTCAAAATGATACACATGTGTTTGTTCTAAAAGAGACATGTTTGCAATTAGTATTTTTTAGGTACACAGTCTAAATTGTATGACAAGAGAAAACGTGTTCATGCATCACCCTTATCCTCCTCTGTTGCGATGTCAGAGTTATGTTGAAGATTGTATTGTGCCCTGGCCGGCCGGTTCATGTAGCCCTTAAAAATACACTATAATGTAAAGATGGATTATCGTATAATTAAGAGGAGTTGTTTATTTCTTTCTTTCTTTTTTAAACTTTTATTTATTTATTTATTTTTGACAGAGAGAGAGCATGGGCACACGAACAGGGGAGGGACAGAGAGAGAGAGAGAGAGAGAGAGAGAGAGAGAGAGAGAGAGAATCCTAAGCAGGCTCCACAGTGTAGACCCTGATGTGGGGCTCGATCTCACGAACCATGAGATCATGACTTGAGCTGAAATCAAAAGTCTTATGCTTAACCAATTGAGCCACCGAGGCACCCCAAGAGAAGTTGTTTAAACATTTAAGTAAGGACAAGGAAATGACACAATATTTCACAAATGAATTAAATTCAATAATTGGTTTAGACTCATATTTCCTCTCTTGTTAACACGGTTAATGATTAGACTTTATTTGGATCTCACCAGTTACCCCATGTATATTTTCTTTCTGTTCCAAGATCAAATCCAATTCAAGCGACCACATTACATTTAGTTGTCACGTCTTTCCAATCTCCTCTGGTCTGTGACAGTTCTCATTATTTCTTTACTTTTCATGACCATGACACTTTGAAGAATACTGGTATCCTGTAGAATGTCTCCAAGCTAGATTTGTCTATATTTTTCTCAAAATTTGACTGGGGTTATGAGTTTTTGAAAAGAATACCACAGAGAAGAAGTGACCTCATGACACTATGAGAAGGGGCATGATAACAAGGCATCACAGTATCATCTACTGTTAGATTTATGCACGTGCTTATATAACTACAGATAGAAGTGGTAAAAAGTGCATCGTAGGAAACAGTTGACCCAACTCATCTTTTAGTGGTTAAAGGATATTGGGGTGTAAGTCATCAGGAAATCAGGTAGAACATTCCTTTCTTATAAATATTGCTATCATAGATCAAAATTTAATAAACGTGTTCTTCGAGCTAGGAATAAACAAGTAAAACATCATACTTAAGCACAGAAATATTCGTAGTTCTTAAAAAGAACATTTGTTTTCAGGACTAGAGACACATTTCTTTTTTTTTAATTTTTTAAAAATGTTTTATTTATTTTTGACACAGAGAGAGACAGAGCATGAGAGGGGGAGGGGCAGAGAGAGAAGGAGACACAGAACTGGAAGCAGACTCCAGGCTCTGCGCTAGCCGTCAGCACAGAGCCCGACGCGGGGCTCAAACCCACAAATGTGAGATCTGACCTGAGCCGAAGTTGTAGGTTTTACCGACTGAGCCACCTAGGCACCCCGAGACACATTTCTTAGTAAGAACATAGGCAGTGCCGCTCAGGTAATGTGCTGACTATAGTTGGTACAGATGTGCCCATTTTTGATAAAATGCTAAGGGAGGGAGCACACAAAATAAGGAGCTTTGCATTTCATCTGCGTGTCCAAGAGTGGGAATTACACAGGGTGGGCTTTACCAATACCTGGAGTACATGTATGGCCAGGGCGATTTGCTGCCAGTCTTCTAACATTGATTATGGAATAATATCCTATTTTTCCAAATCAGTGTCTCCTGTGGTTATTACGCTAGAGACTAGAATTGGAAAATCTCTGTGAGCGGAAGGCACTGTGACAGAAATACCAATGTAGTGAGTACTGGCAAACATGCATTTTCTATTAAAAGGTGAAGCCCTTGAGCATGAAGAGAAAGATTTATATAGTAGATAAGGGGGAAGGGATTAACTCTCCCAATATTCATTTGGAGATTGTCATGTAGGCTTTTGGACTCCCTAAATACCATAAGCTTCTGCCTGGCAGGTTTTGAAAAAAATAAGTTTGTGTGTCAGCACCTTTGCAAGGTAGATAGGGAGCAAGACCGAGAGCACTTGTAGCCAGCTTGGGTGATGCATTGTGAAAAGTCCGGAGTAACATGTCCAGAGGAAATGTCAGATCGTATGCACGTTCAATTTTGAAAATATGAATGTGATTCAGGATGTTGGCGTCAGTTACCCATGAAAATATGTGGTTATCAACAAGTCTAGTGACTCTGAAAATTTCTTTGGAGGAATAGGGAAATCTTGCCTTCACAAAACATCACCCGGTGCATCATCGTGAAATGTATTTACTGAGACCTTGTCTGTTCAGAACACCGTGTGTGGCACTGAAGACGATGCGATGGTCTATGAGAGGCTCCTCTGAAGGAGCGTGGAAGAGCATAGATGTCCGAACGTCTTCTCGGACCAAGAAGTGGGTATAGGGCTCTGCCAGGCCGGGTTGCAGGAAACAGGGCGAGGTTAACAGAAGAAAAACCTTGGACTTTGAGATCTGGGTGGGAAGTCAGTAAGGTGCATGTCAAGGATTTAGCCTCTAGATTCCCTGTGAATGACTGTGTCATTGGAGAAGAAACTGGTGTAGGATAGAACCAGTTTAGACAACTATGTAGACACATAACTGTGAATCAGAAACCGTGCAACATAGCGAGTGGCAAGGGCCACAAGAAGGTAGAGATTATGAAATCTGTGTGGGAGAAGTAAGAGAAGGATGGAAGACAGGAGGAAAAGGGAAGAGAAGAAGAGAAAGAGAGAGAAGAGACAGAGGGAGAGGCTTCTCAGATAGAGGCTTTGGCTTAATTTCAGGGACCGTAGTATCAGAGAGCTAGTAATATTCTTCTCAAGTAATTTAAGTCCCCGTTGTACTAAGTGGTCAGTGGGAAGTGATTAATACTTGTAAGTAGCAAAGGAACATAAACAGATTCGTACTTTAGGGAGATTGGTTTGGCCACAGTTTATAAAACAGATTTTAGGTGAGTAGAGCACTAACATGTTTATATCAGTTCTACATTCATTTATATTTATAATATTCCATGGTATGGCTATGCCACATGTTTTTTTTTCCCCACCAACCGATGGACATACGGGTCACTTACACAACACTAAAAAATGTAAAAATATATGACATGTGTTATATGTAATAATAATATATAATAATGCCTGATCTATAGCCAGCATTAGAGGAAAATATAAAAGCACACAAAGAAGCAAGTATTAAAACAAGTTTGAGTTTTCCAAAATTTATTTTATGAGGTTTCCACAGTGGGAATGTTACAGGAGGAAATGCATGTTTTGGTTTCTCCAGGTTCTGTGTCGTTTCTGTGTCCCACGTTGTTTACTGAGGCGGTGATCCACGCTTCCAAATCAGCCACCTTCAAGGCCTATCATACCGCTGCAGCATGAAGTAGTCATTTTTATCAACGTAATTATAGCTTTGGTTTCTTTTTGTCCGTTGTGATAATTTGCTGTGGGCAAATGACACCTACAAACAAGCATATTTGTTTAAAGCTCACAATTCATAATTTATGAAAATTTTTTCAAGCCTTTGCCATAATCATTATTTATTAAGAAAGTGGCTAATCTTATCCATATTAGGTCAAGGCAGAATAAGCCTTCTAAAATCTCATAATATCATGGATGGAAATAATGTAGCATTATTTAGACATTTCTATAATATAATACATCTCAAAATCAGAAGCTTTGGCTTGAGAAAAATAAAAATAAATATTAAATACTTAGAATCATGAGGAGTTTTGCATGCCAGAAATTAAATAAGTTGTATAAAGTTCTAGAAGGATCCATGGGGAATATACATATATTAGCAAGGAGAAGTTTGAGTATTACTATTTTAACACCGTCTTTGTAGCATTCATCATCAATGTGATGAACGCAGCCCACTGCTTGGTGGCGTGGGGCTGAGATATGTCGGCGTTGCGTCTTCTCAGCACCTTTATTAGATGAACCCATTTCAAGTGATCTTTTCCCCTAATCTAAGTGAAAACAGTTTCCTCAAGTATCTTAGAGGTGTTCGCTTGAATAGTCAAGAACTACTGTTACAATAGAAACATTTAATTCATTAAAGCAGGGCCAGAGTGTTCATGCCGGCACAATGTGGTTGGTAGTCATGTACACTTGACGAAAATTAAGAATGACTGTGCTAGGGGCGCCTGGGGGGCTCAGTTGGTTAAGCGCCTGACTTTGGCCCAGGTCATGATCTCATGGTTTGTGGGTTTGAGCCCCGCGTCGGGCTCTGTGCTGACAGCTCGGAGCCTGGAGCCTGTCTTCTGATTCTGTGTCTCCCTCTCTCTCTGCCCCTCCCCTGCTCACTCTCTCTCTCTCTCTCTCTCTCTCTCAAAAATAAATAAAACATTAAAAATTTTAAAAAAAGTAAAGTTATATTTAAAAAAAGAATGACTGTACTGTACTCAGTATTATAGCATTTGTTCTGCATCCAGACGTTTTGTCAACGTAGCATGTATCTCGCTGAAATGAGTGAAGCTTTATCTTTTCATGGGACTTAAGACTTCATCGGTTATTAATAATCATACTTCCGCATTCAACGCTGTGTGGCATACGTTAAATAGTTTCTATTTCTTAGGTTTCATTTCTCACACTTATTTATGAAAACATTGAGGAGGGAGATTTTTCAACTGCTATGATTAATTTTTCTAGATGCCAGAGAAAACTATGGAATTATGCAAAAATGCACAGAGATTTAAGTTTTGCCTACCAAAAAACAAGGTTTAGACTTGAGAGGGGGGCTCTAAACATTAATAGGTTGTGTTTTTTGTCTTCTGTGAACTCATACTTAGAGTGGATGTATATGGCTGGGGTGTATGTCAATCAACATAAAATATAAAGCATGTAACATAAATGGGGTGCCTGGGTGGCTCAGTCGGTTAAGTGGCCGACTTCAGCTCAGGTCATGATTGTACGGTTCATGGGTTCAAGTCCCACGTCGGGCTCTATGCTGACAGCTCAGAGCCTGGAGCCTGCTTCAGATTCCTGTCTCCCTTTCTCTCTGCCCCTCCTTGCCTCGTGCTCTGTCTGTCTGTTTCTCTGTCTCAAAAATAAGTAAATGTTTAAAAAAAAGTGTAATATAGGGACTAAAGTAAAAAACATATAATCAGAATCAAAGGAACAATTGTTTCTGATTTGGTCTCAGGGACAGCCACAGAACTGTGGCATTAAGTTGGGGTTTGATGGGTTGTTAGAATTTCTTAAGTGAACAAGAGGGAAATAGCATTCATCTCGAGGAAACAGCATGAGTTAAGCAGCTATGAAATTGTACCCCAATATTCAGTAGCAATTAATTTTCCAGTGGGACCCTTGCTCTTTTTCACCTGCTGCCGAAAACGGAGCATGCCCACAGGCGTATTTGCAGAGGTGGCAGGGAAGGGCTTTCTGGGGCTCAAAATGTTGCTTTGTAACTATAAGAACGTTGCAGTGACGTGGAGAATGACTTCGAATGACACATAGTCGTGAGGCGGCAGTCACTGAAGGACGCGGGGAGGAGGAGCAGGAAGGATGTCTCTGGAAAGGAAGGGGTGATGGTCCAAGAGGAGAGGGGGGTGTGGCTCGGGAAGAAAACTTGTGTTCGTGGCCCGTGTCTAGTTGAAAACACACACTTAGGTTTTGTTAAGAAGTTCATGGTCTGATTCACAGGGGTGTGGAGGAGTGGATGTGGGATCGGGGCTTTATTTTCTCTGCAAACTGCACGTGTGAGAGAAACGTGGAAGACTGAATCCAGAAACTTGTGGTCTGAAGCTCTGTGTTGACGCTGAGGTGGCTTCCCACTGTCCAAGTTCTGATTCCTAGAGCACATTGTGTCTTCTTTCTCCCTGGTATGATTTTCACTGCAGACATTTGCGTGGTCTTTGATGTCAGGAAACAAGATTTCTTAGTCCTGGTCTTGATGTTGGTAAATGAAAGCAGACTGATTAGTCACCTGTTTCCAGCCCCGGGAGTGGGTTCTAAATGGGACAGTCTGGTCACAAAGCACTTGGATTTGGACCTGCCTTTTCAGGTGGCTCGACCTTATTTCCAGCTGCGTCTCAAAACGTGAGCAAAAGCAGAGAGATACATTTTAAGAGATGTTAGGACATCTTCCTAAAATCTTTAGTTATCTTCCAAATATCTTTTCTCTTACTGCATTGTTTTTCACATTGTTCTTCTAGTCTGTCCAAGGAATAGTTCTTAATGTTTATTTATTTTTGAGACCGAGAGAGACAGAGCACAGGCAGGGTCGGGGTAGAGAGAGAGGAAGGCACAGGACCCAAAGCAGTCTCCAGGCTCTGAGCTGCCAGCACGGAGCCCAACGCGGGGCTTGAACTCACAAACCACGAGATCATGACCTGAACTTAATGGACTGAGCCACTCCAGCCCCCTCAACCCCCGCCCCCAACCAGGAGTACTTTTTATCTGTATATCGGGGACTCTTGTCACAGCCAGAAGGGAAAATGAAAATTGGCAAGACCCCTCCCCTCTGTCAGCTACGCTTTCTTTTCTCACGAGTCAGGTATTTCTCTAAAAATCTCTACTCACCATTGGTGATCATAGCCAGGGGATCTGCGGAAGCTAAAACAGTGCTCTTGCACAGGAAGAGAAAGGGAAAGACTGAAACAAGCCAAAGGTAGCAACAGTCTTGAAATAACGTAGGTGAAATTTGTACTCTCTAGGGGGAGAAAAAGAACCGGGAGAGATTCCTTCAGTATTGAAAAATCTAAACCAATATCATAAACATTTCATCATGAACACTGTTTGCTACCGTCATTTACATGGAAGTCTCATAAAGTGCTCCCTGTGGAGGAGATATCTGGGCCACAGAAGCACTTGGGTCCCACAGTAGCTTTACAGCTTAGGCTATCATTACGGTCCTCTCGGATAGATAAACTACAGGAGACCTGAAAAGAAAGAAGAAGGTAATTTTCCTAAATAGCTTTGCTGAGGAATGCTCAGAGCTCAGTAAATAACATATGCTTCGTGCATCTATTACTGTGTGTAGAAGGAGCCACATTGAAATCTGTGTGTATCAGCGATACATTTACTGTTTTATCCCAGAACATAGGTAGGTATTGCAGTGTGGACATAATAGTATAAAATCCACAAGGGTTGCTTTGGTGGGAATCACCTATTGACTCTGATTTTTCTTTTGGCTGAAAATTAATGTTCATCTATTTTGAAAATGTTCATACCTCCGTTGGCATTTTTAGATGCCCGTGGATCCTTTATTTGAAGTGTTAAACCTTTTGTTTCTCCTAACTTGATATTTGATTTTTGCGAAGTCAGCCAGGTGTGGAAACATTAGTCAATAACCCACCACATTGTATATTTATGCAAGGTGTTAGTTTGCATTCTGGATGCACATTCCGTTTTGAGCATTACATTTTGCCACGATACAAGGTGTTTTAAGAAACTGAACAGGCAACTCTCAGATCAATGAAGTCATGCCTTTATATTGAATATTTTATAACAACTTACGAAGAAGCCATGAAGCAATTAGTACTGGAAGAAACTAAATCTGTTTATGTTTTATGGGTTTTTTTTGCAAGGATGTGTTACTATTAGGTGTTTTAATAAGTTTCTCCTGGCTTGATATTTAAAGTTTTAAATACATATTAGAAATCACCAAAATAGAAACGGAGGAACCTGCCAACAATGGTTTTAACTTTGAAAAAAAATTACAGGGTGTCTACTAGCAAAGAAATATGATTTACAAGAATGATTTTGAAAGAAAAGAAATAAAGCATCGTACCTATGAGTCAGGAGTTTTTAAGCATGTGTTATTGATCCCTTGCATTTAAATTCCTGGGGTTAAAAGAGTATTAAAAAGCCTTTTTTATTTTCAATACTTGTGTTTGGTTGGAGACTCCTACAGGAAAGAAAATGCAGACATTTTAGTTTCTTTGGAAACAATCATAGTGGTAGGTCAGAGATCAAGAAATGACTGTTGTAAGAAATATTCTTACAGTGAATTTCAGATTTTCTCATCTTCTTGTATACTGAATCAACCTCCCATAAAGGCATTTTGCTTTCCTGAAAGATGTCACATTTTGATACCATACTTAATGATAAATGAACAATCCATTGCTTTATAAAACTCATGAAGTTATATATTGTTATCATTTAAAAGTTTAATGAAATCATAATGCGAGGTGGGCACAATCCATAATTGACTTTGTAAAAAATGACGTGCCCCAAGATTTATTACTTTTTTTTTGGTTCCATTCTGAAAAGATTTCTTTAATTTCATCTAAAATGTTTTAACATTTCAGTGTTTTAACATTTTTAAAAGCAGTAAAACACGGTATATTTATTTCATCTTCTCTAAAATTAAAAGGTCAGCAAGAAGCCACAGCATCAGTGACTGCATTAAGGCAAAACCTAAAGGCATAGAGAATCTTAAAGCTGTCCGTAACAGAACCTGGGGCACAGTAGAATATTTAGTATTAGAAACTAGGTCATTCCTGCACAAATGCATGTACCTTCCTTTTCTCTCTAGGTCACTTTGAGGTTTTTATGCTCAGTTCAGAATCCTTGCAGTCTGAAACTGTTATAAAAGGGTGAGCTTTCTGGATGTTTCTTTGTATATAATTCTAGACACTCTATTTAGAACACTGAGTAACAGTAAAAATGTATTTTAAGGCAATCAATCTGTTTTCACTTTAAACCCCATTTTAAAACTACAGGTGTTGGGTCTAGCCCTTTTAATTTGGTGCATGAAACATCTCCCATGATTTTATGAGTAGCAGGCCTTGTCCGTGTCAGGGATCTGGGCCGGAAGAAGCCACAGGCCATTAAACTGAAAATTCAGCATTGACAGAAGTTAGAACCGTTAGCAATTGATTAAGAAGATGCTTGCAAAATACTGACCCAAGACTTCTGAACCTGTAAAACAGTGCTGTGTTTGCATATAATTTGCACTGTGATCCTAATCTCTGGGGTTAATTGCATACAAGATTAAGGAAAGTATACCATTTCTCAAGTCAGCGTGTATTTACTCGTGGAACGTAATTTAGAAATGTTGAAACCTGGCAATTTTTTTTTTTTCCTGCATGGAAATAAAGGGTCAGAAGAAGGTGGATAGACACTGCAGCCTATTATAGGTCCACCCATCTCCTTCTCAGGAAGAATAAAATTGCGTCTGGGAGGATGGAAAATAGCATGTTTATTTTGTAATTATCGAGGAGGAAAAGCATCTTGGACATCTGAAACACGACCTGTGCCTGTGCCAAAGAGCCCGCTAGTGAGACTCGTGTGGAACGGCCAGTGCTGGTGACCCTGATAGGCTTGGAGGAAGCAGATGGTGACATGGTGCACATTTCGGGAGTCCGCACATATTATATAAAAGCAATATAGGAAACACAAGAGTGCGGAAGTAGTCTTCCAGGTGACCAGGAGATCGGTTCAGTTCAGCACGTACCTGTTGGTGCCCCCTGCGTGGCAGATTTGTGCGGGGCCGAACTAGACCATCGCTTTCTTAGGGGAGCTCACCTGCCAGCTGGAGTCATTCCACTGCAGATGCCCAAGACTCTGCGAAGGGACGATGTGAGATGAGTTTATACTGGGCAAAGGTTAGGAAGGCTTCTCAGAGAAAGGAAATGGCCTTCATTAAGCGCCATTGAAGACGGAGGAAGTGCAAAGAATGGTGATGGGGAATCTGAGTCTTCTTGCTCCTGCTTTTCCCCATTGGAGCAGTGCTTTGGGCTTAACTGATGCGGAAGACATCTTTCCAGTGAATGACTGAGGAGCATGCCAGACAGGCGGTGGGCACACATGCGGTCTTGAAGACAGAGAGAAGAACCAGGAGATGGGGGACAGGAAGGCGGGGCTGTGTTTTAGTCTGTGCCAGGGTTGGCCGTCAGCGGGAGGGCTTCCCGAGGGGGATTTGCATGATCGCATTTCTGCTTTGGAAAGATACTCCTGGGAAACCACAGGGAGGACATGACTGGGACAAGTTGAGTGGAGAACGGACAGGACTCGAGGATGCATCATGACGAGGGGACACTCGACGAAACCACCAGTTTCATGATGTAGGCAGCCCCCTGGGATTGGAAGTGGGGGAGACGAGTCAGCTCACTCTGAAAATAATGGAAGGAGGAGGAAATAGTCGATGTTCCTCTCTGTCTGAAGAGATGACGCAGGAGGAAAAAGTGAACATCATAGGGGGCATGTCATGTTTGTTCTGCAGCAAAGCTGGTGTGGAAAACTAAAGCGGAGTCCATGACTTCAGAAGAATCTTGTCCTCCTGTCTCCGCTCAGGTTGGAGGCTCCTGAAGGCTCAGTCTGGGGTTTCCTTGGGGTCTGCAGCCCAAACCGTGCTCTTAGAGTAGCTTTATAAAATATATATATATATATATATATATATATATATATATATAATGAAGGGTAAAGGAGATGAAAAGGCTACGGTTTGGGAAACAAAACCCGACCAGTTTGGAAAGCTCAGTGCCATTCTGGGTCTAGAAAAGCAAGACTTGCACTGAAGTGAGCTCCCAAAGCCAAGAATATTCCTCATTAATCATAAGCTCAAGTCTAATAACGAGATGAAGGGGCAGGTGAGCCCCTCCTTAAAGGAAAGCAGGTGATTTCCTGCCTAAATCCTTCCATCTGCTTAGCATCCATTGGCGTCCACTCCTACTCAGAAAACAGAAACAGAGCTCCTGGACTTGTTAGCTGGTGTTGTGGCAATGCGGTGTGCTGTCACGGCTCACGGGGGAGACAAGATGTTCTCCTGCAGGACTCAAGGAAGGTGTGACTGACTTGAAGAGACATTTAAGGCAGGTGGGGGAGAAAGAAAACCAGCAAACACTCGATGTACCTACAAGCCCTCCTTTGTCGGAATTATCTGCATAGACCACCATGTTCCAGGCACCTGTCTGCTCCTGGCTCGCTCTCTCTTTGCTAGGATCAAAGGGACCAAAGACGTAACACCTGGAGGCACATTCTGGATGGAGGTATGGCCATGATGTATTTGAGATGCTTTTCTCTGGTGAATGCTTGCACCCAGCTATGCAGAAGTAACGTCATCATTCACCATTGTTCTCACGTCAGCAAGGCTGCAAACTTCAAGCTTTCTCCCCTCCCTGGCTATTTCTGTGAAGCCCTCTTCCTCTGTATTCCAAAGTGCCTCAGCCTTAGTTCATATTCTTATTACACGGCGTAGCACCACACGGCTAAAATGGGCAATTCCATGCCTAAATTATTCCCAACACTACTCATTGCTTTAGAGGGTATGCAAAAAATATGAAAACACCCCTCACTCAGCGAGCCATTGGGAAACCTCAGTTGTTAGGATCAAAATCATAAACTTCTAGAAAGTCCTCTGTGCATGGACTGTGGGGTGAACACTTTGTATCTTTTTTTTTTGAATTTAATTTTTTTTTTAGGTAGTCTCTACACCCAATGTGGGGCTTGAACTCACAACCCTGAGATCCAGAGTCACGTGCTCCTCCAACTGAGCCGGCCAGGAGCCCCGTTTGTGTTTTAGATTTAGGAAGTTGTATGTCCCAGAAGCCATTACTTGAGGTGAATTAGGGAAGGAGCCCCACTGTGTTCAGAAGGAGCCTTGACTGACCTCAGAGACCAGTAGTTGGATGAGGCTCTGCCATTTTCTTCTGTCCTTGGGCAGGGTGCTGCCCCCTGGAGTCCATCACGTGTCATTGTAGGGAAACCGAGGCAGGTGAATTACCTGGTCTATAATGGTGGTTGTTAAAGTCTTGCTAAATTTGTTGTTTTGAGGTCATTTTATTTCTGGTTAATTTAGCAAATCAAAACCATTAAAAAAGCCTCCATACTTTGGTATAACTTTTCTAACAGGACCTTCGATTCCAAAGAGCTTAGCACTTTTCTGCCTAGAATGTGTCTTTCCACGCTGGTAGTCACTACACCAATATGTGTAGAAATAAAGTGCAGAAAAATGGAAATGTAGTATTTTGAGAATAAATATTCAGACGAGAAATTTTCATCACGTCTTTCTGAATGGTTTCTGCACTGATTAATACAAAGCCTTTTTTTTTAAACTTTTTATCCAGACTAGACCATAAACTAATAATCTGACTTCATAAATTGTTACCCATATTTGAACAAGTTTTCCAGTTTCCATTATTATTTTCTGGAAACCAACTAGGATTCTGAGGGAAATATTAACCTATTTATAATAATTTTAGAAGAATTTTTTATTTTAAAATTTTTATTTATTTATTTGAGAGAGAGAGAGAGAGAGAGAGTGCATGCGTGTGCATTGAGGAGAGACAGAGGGAGAGAGAATCCAGGCAGGCCCCACGCTCAGCCTGGAGCCCGCCACAGAGCTCCATCCCACAACCCAGGGGTTATGACCTGAGCCAAAATCAAGAGTCAGTCGCTCAACCTACTGAGCCATCCAGGCGCTCCTGGAAATGTTTAATTTAGGAATTTGAGGTCACTGAATTATGGTCATTTCCCCTTGTATTCATGCCAACCTAAGTCACACATGGAACCAGGCTCCTCTGGTTTCCTGGGCTGCTCGTTTGCGTGTCTCCAATGATAGGCAGGATCCGTAAACATCCCGATCCAAGAGGAGGAGGCTCGTTTCTTCCACGCCCGGGAGGGCTACCCCGTACGCAGCACGTTGCCGGCCTGTGGAAAGGGCTTAGTAAATATTTCTGAATAACTGTATGCATGACTGAGTGACACCAAATTGGAGATTTTCCAGGCAGTTTTTCGTTTTACTCCGTGTAAGAGGTCTTTCCATTTCCACCTGAAGGGGCACGTGGAGGCTTGGCTGTCCAGTGCGGTTGGGTTTCTTCGTTCATCAGAACCCAACTCTCCACTACACATCTTTTCTTTTCTGTATCAGGGGATTGACCACCTGCAATCTCTAAGCCAGGCACTTGAACGGATAAAGTATCTAGCGATGGGGATGGTATGAGATCGGCTTTTCCCTGTAATTCAGTTCAGCACAGTGAGCAGCCTTCTGCTTATTCATCAGTCCGCGTCCTAAAACTGATTCACTATCTTTCCTGTTAAGCCTTGTGTTAGGTTCCCCAATTGATACACAAAAAAAACATGGTCCCTTTCCTCCAGGAGCTCATGTTTTCGCCAACACATTTCCATTTTGGGAAACGTGTATCTACGTATATTATGTGTTTGAGTAAATTTTAGGTGACTAAAGACAAAAGAAGATGAGAAAAGGATTCGAAGAAAAAAACCAATGTAAAATATTTTGTATTTTACTTATTCTAAGATTTGTAGAATCATTCACAAGTTATGGTTATAAAACCTACATGGAAGATGTTTACAAGGATATATTTTATACATCATATGATTTTGGTGTTATTTGTAAAGCTTGTTTTTCTTTTAGTCATCTGTAGTATATATAGATAAGATAGATGCAGGCTATGAAAGAAAAATGGAAAATATCCCAGAGACATGTGTTAGGAAGCTTACTAATATTGTCATTTCTACCTGTGGTAATAAGATATTTTTCTAGGATATCTGTACAGCATACTAATTTATAACCTCCTAAGTGAAAAATACATTTTCTCCAATGGGGGAAGTAAAAGGGACAGTCTTACAAATGGAAACAAAACAATTATAAAAATTATGACACAAAAGACTGGGAAACTTTGTTGATCTTTGATACAAATATCTTCTCTTTATCTGTGAGAGGAGCCTTCTAGCAAATAATTCCTTAAGAATAGCGTTGAAGACCTTGGCCAGTGAAGAGCTTTTCCTATTCAGGCATTTTCATGAGGTACATTGCATGCAAATTTCCTTTTGTAATTTTTTTATTTGAGATTTCTAAAATGCATCTGCACCTAAAAACATAAGCAAACGAGATGGGTCCTCAAAGTGCTGATACACAAATAGTGACAGAATTCAGGCAATGAAATGGGCAAAAGAGAGTAATTCCCCGTCGTTTCATTAAGCCAGCGCGGTGAAGGGTTTGTGTTGGGAAAGAGGAGGAAAGCCAGGGACCAGGGACTCTAAGTGTATGCATATATTCACGACCAATTTTAGAGAGCTAAGTAGACTCGCTTCACCCTTGTGAAACATTTTTGAAATTGCTCTCTATCAGTGTTAATTAGGATATGAAATTAAAATCTGTTCACATCCAACTGAATATTATGTTCGCAATATAGGGCACACGTTTAGTTGGCCCTGACAGGATTTTAATTTCTGCCGTCAGTTTCTAGAAAAACTTGTAAGGGGTGGAATGTGCTGATCTATAATTTCTATCGACAGCTGCCAAGGTCCTGCCCAAACCATCTGTCTGGTTATTATTACCTTTCATTGGCTCTTTCTTGGAGTTCCTTGCACACAAGAGAAGAATAGGACATGCGCATCGCCTAGGACGGCACTGTAAGCGCACCTCCTCTGTGATCATTCCTCTGTTCAGGACCTTGCCTGCATATATTAAAACAAATTGACATCATCTCGGTGCAGTTGATCTGCTCTTCGGAAATATCTCGGAGCTGTCTCACTGCTGTGCTCTCTTTGTATGGGTTCCTGGGAAAGAAAATTAGCTACGGAGGCAGTAGAGAATAATTTTAATGAAATAATTACATTCAGTCGTCTAGAATCTCCCGATTTCTGTGACAGCAGATGACACTGTAGTGTAAATGCTTCTCTAACAAATATCTTACTGTTATGCTCCACAGTTTACCTTTAATTTTGTTATTAATGTGTAGACAAGACTGGGGGATGGTCAAAACCTATGAGGATGAGTGGTATTTAAGGGCATTTAAATAGTTTAACTGGCAGATGGCATAGTACCCGCAGTGAAATAAATTATGCAAACCAGTTCCCTTGAAATGTGGTTGGGGAGCCGGATAATATGGAATCAATTTGTGGCATAAAAGATATTTCTAGAGCAACCTCAAAGATCTAGAGTTCATTATTTTAGAGAAAGAGTAAAGTATTCTCAGTCCAAGTGAAGCAGGGAGAAAGGGTTGAGTGTTACTTCATCATTTAGAAATCACTTTCACTATTTTGAAACCCATTTTATTTAATTGCATGAAAGCAAGCTGTGACAGAGCTTCTGGACAAACGATGGGAATAACAATAGTAGCCCAATAAACGAATTAAAGGAGATTTTTGTACAAAACGTCAAATTTCAGATTTAAGTATCTTGAACTTCCTACTTCATTCGAGCGTTACTTACCTTCCCACAAAGGTGAGGCAATGTCTAACTCCAAACGTCAGTTGTGGTCTCCTGCCTTTTTCTTCTTTTCTTTC